>PVHX01000501.1:0-294525 GCA_004024805.1 Geosciurus inauris
TGTGTCTTTCCTTCTAGCTCTGTTGAGCCAAGTTATTACAGTTTTTGCTCCTATATGTGTATAGTTTTGCTGCAGGGTTTCAGTACCGCTCTTTTAAAGGGGGGATCAATATTAGTTGATCACAATACAAGCAATATATAGTTTCAAACCAAGTAGTTCCTAATAGTTCCCAAATACATTTACAGTTTAGTCACAATATACAACAATTATGGGTTCCTTAATAATCTATTATGTAAACAATAAGTTCGTACAGGGGTCTATAGTTACTGTTGGTGGGCTAGGGAACCTTGAGGGTGGGGTGTAGGATAGATTGTTGGGATAGTAGGAAGTGAGGGTATGGTTATTAGCTCTTATAATGCATGAAAAATGAATCCAAGAGGGCTGACTAGTACTTGAGAGGGCGACAGTGAGCTGGGGAGGACCGGTAGGGAGGAAGAGATGTAGGGTACAGCAAGCAACGATAGCAAGAAAAATAAAACTTATGTAAGTGGTAGAAACAGGACTATCTAGTACCCCTCCAGTATTTGGTTCAGGAGTCCCAATCTACTCTATCCCACTGTAAAACAAATCTTTGGATTCAAAACTGTTGGGGATTAGAGGGTAGGAGGAGTGGGAGAGAAACGAGGGGAGGATAGAGAAAGATAGGAAAGAACAGAGAAATAAAGCAAAAAGATTAAACAATAGAAATATTAGGAGAAAAAGATAAAGGATAAAATGCAAAGTGAGAGTGGAAGAGCATAGAAGGAAAAAAGGGAGGAAGTAAAAAGAGAGAGGAAAAAAAACCCAAACAGACAAACAAACAAACAAAACAAAAAACAATCAATCAATATACAAGAACAAAGAGTCTCAATGTGAATAGACAGGTATGTTTCCTTTCTCCTCCAGTAGGTGGCGTTGTTCATTGCTTGCTGGACTTACTCTGCTCGTGTTTTGCATGTGAGATTCACACCCTGGTTAATTTCTGGTTCGTTGGCGAAGCCATGCGTGGAAGATTATACAGAGTTGTTTTCCAATGTACCCCTTCAATTAAGCTCCCAGAGGCTCGCAGTAACTGTCTCCAATCTCCTGTAGTCTGGGTCCCCGTGGAAGTTCCCTTTAGCAGATCTGCTCCCTCCGCTGCTTTGTTTGCCCTGCACTCTGGAGCGGAACTGATGCGGGCCCAATCTTCCTTTGTAGCGCTGCCTTCGCTGGCGCGCTCCCCAGTGGCTGATGGCTGGGGTCGTGGGACCATGCGAGCTTGCTGTGGATCCTGTGTGGTTGGTTGGGCTCTGGAGCCAGGTTTCTCGAGTAGACTCAGCTCCCGCCCGAGGTGAGCTCTGCTGAGCCGTGGGGGTCGCACCGCCCCGGGGCCGCTTGCAGCCGCTACTGCTGGAGACGCGCTCTGGCAATGTCTGCTTGCGCTGCTTACACGCGAAGGTGAAGTTTTCTGTGATGATGGCTGTAGTTTGCTGCCGAAAAGTTGGGTGGAAGAAATTTGTGTCGCAAAATTTTGATCTTTAGTTTGGCGAGACTGGATGCTGCGTCTCTCTACGCCGCCATCTTGCCCCGCCGTAAGATTTGCTTTTTAAAATAGCCTAATTGTGATTATTTAGCATAGGATATTATTTGTGGAGCTGAATTTTTTTCCTCTGGAAAGAAGATCCTACTTCAGTCAATCCACTCATAATAGAATTTTGAAGATTTAAAAAAAAAAGTTGGTTCTATATTTTATGTCCAATTTATATGTGGATGCATATTTATGAATAATGTTTCTTGGCATAGCTTTGATATTTTACTTTTGAGCAATTAAGGGCAAATTGCTAGAATAGCATGCAAAAGTGAATTATAGTCCATGATCAAGAAAGTTAAGGCTAGATGGGCTGGGGTTGTGGCTCAGTGGTAGAGTGCTTGCCTAGCATGTGGGAGACACTGGGTTCGATTCTCAGCGCTGCATATTTTTAAAAAAAATGTCCTTGACAACTAAAAAAATATTAAAAAAAAAATTAAGGCTAGGATTATGAATGAAAAGCAGGAACCAGACAGGAAATGTTCTCACCAAGTGAATTACAGAAGTCGACACTTAAGATATGTAAGAATTCAGAAGCTCTGTACAACCCAGTAAAGTGGCCATGAACAAGGAATACGCAGAAACAAAAGTCAAGAAGCTTAGAGACCTGACCAGCAAGTGGTCAGTAAACACATATATGGAAAAGGAGGCCATGAGAATTTCATTTGAACAAAAGGAAATATAAGAGCATTTACCCAGGTCCTGAAGAGAAGAATAAGTAACTTAAATTTACTAGGGAGGGAGGTAACTGAGCCAGTACAGATCCTGATCACGCTTCCTTTTAACTACAGGATGACCACTTTTCTAAACTAAGAGTGCAGGTAGGTTTTCTCAAGGTTATGTTAGAAATGCTCCTTGTAGCATTTCTAACATGTTTAATATGTATCATGTTGAGTTTTAAAGTAATACGTAAGATTTGCTTTGCAGGAATCTGAGAACCGGCAAATAATGGACCAACTCCGAAAAGCCAATGAAGATGCTGAAAACTGGGAAAATAAGGCCCGGCAAACTGAGGCAGATAACAATACCCTCAAATTGGAACTTATCACTGCAGAAGCAGAGAGTAACAGATTAAAAGAAAAGGTAGATGCCCTCAACAGAGAGGTTGAGCAAGTAAGTTTGGGAAAATATAATACGTCCCGCATCATACTCAAAGAGTTTTGTTTGACTTTTCACAAATTAAATGTGTAGACAAGCAGTTAAATGTTTCAAATACTGTGAATCGTGACCTGCGGACCATGCACCTGACACTCACTTCAGTTCTCCTCTGTTATCTACCTTACAATAATTATCTTTAGTATTTTTTTAATTGAGAAATATTTCAAACATAAAAAATACACAAAAAAGGTCACGAAACAGACACACGCATCCCTAAATGTAAGAAGAATGCTAGCACTTGCCTTTGCTTTGTATCTCTTGCTTAGAAACACACATCACAGATGCCGGTTCCCACCCTTTCCCTTTCTCCTCCCTGGATTGTTGGTGTGTGTATCTTTCATGTCGGTATGTCACTTACCAATGATGTATAATGTTGTTGTTTTTAAATTTTTATTCAAGTCTTATCATACTGTAGATATGTCCACAACTTTCCTTTTATGAGCAACATTTTAACTTTGAACTATATTTTGATACATAGTGTTTTTAACATTTTACAGTTTAAATCATTCCCATGTTGAAGGATTAATTTTTTCTATAGTAAGATACTTTGCGGTCAACCACCTTTTACATTTCTCTCAGCTATGTCTCTCTAGGATCATGCCTAGAAGTGAATAACTAGATCCAAGATAAATATGATTTAAACTCTGTTATTTGCAAATTGCTAAGGTTTTTGCTTCCCCCCCAGAAACCATGAGTTATCATTTGCTCAAATACTAATCAGTACTTGATATTGTCAGATTTAAAGTTTTTTCATACTTTTGTGTTTCCTTGATTACAAGTCAAATCGAAGGTCTCGTCATGTTTCTTGGCCACTCAGGATTTCTTTTGGATGAATTTTCTCTTGAATTTTCCTTAAATTTTGCCCATTTTTCCTTCGAGTTATTTATGTTTTTCATATTGATTTATAGAACTTCTCTATTCATTCTTTTAAATATTCTTTTAGTTGTAGATGCACACAGTATCTTTATTTATTTTTATGTGGTGCCGAGGATTGAACCCAGTGCCTCACACATGCAAGGCAAGTGCTCTGCCACTGAGCTACAGCCCCAGCCCTCTATACATTCTTTTTTTTTTTTTTTTTAAATATTTTTTTATTGTAGATTGACACAATATCTTTATTTTATTGCTTTGTATGTGGTGCTGAGGATCGAACCCAGGGCTTCACGCATGCGAGGCAAGCGCTCTACCACTGAGCTACAATCCCAGCCCCCTCTATACATTCTTAATAATAATCTTTTTAAAGGTCAAATAGTAATCTTTTTAAATGTCCTTTTTAAAGGACAAACATTACCTTGTCCTTATCTATGGCTTGTCTTTTTCCTTTTCTTGCAATATAAATACATGTTAAACTCAGGTGCACTGAGAATTATTGTTAATCTTGTCCTGTGTAGCTTATGCTTTTATATCTTCCTTAAGAAATTCTTTACTATCCCAAGGCCAGAAAGATACTTCCATATATTTTTATTTAAATGTTCTTTTCTAGAGGATAGGAAGGATGGGGGAAGGGAGGATAGTAAGAGGGTGGGAAATTGTTGCCAAAGTACAATTAGGAGAGGGGAAGTAGTAATTGTTGCCAAAGTACAATTAGTAGTAATTAGGAGAGGCTAAGTATCCCTTAGCCCAATAGGATAACTGTAGTCCTCAATGGTACATTATACATTCTGAATAATTAGAAAACTGATGATATCTGAGGAGATGGAAATGCTAATTACCTCAATTTGATCATTACACATTGCATACACACATCAAGTTCTAGAATTATAACCCATAAATAAGTACAAATATTATAGATCAACTGAAAAAATACTTTTATTTTTTATTTATTTGAAAAATACTTTTATTTTGGTTCTTCTGAAAGTCTAAGTATGTAGAATTTTACTCTTCATCATTTATGTCTTTAATCACTTAAAATTGATTTGTGTTTGAAGTAGAGAAATTCTGTTTTTGGATGGATATCCATCATCCTTTCTTAACTGAAATATAAGTGTACTTGATCATAAAAATAACAACATTCAACTCTAGTTGTCTATTTAGCCATTCTCTTGTGGCTACTGCAGTTTCATGTTGTCTTTTTTTTTTTTTTTTTTTTTGGTTTTGGTGTTTGAACCCAGCGGCACTTTACCACTGAGCTACATCCCTAGTCCTTTTAGTTTTTATTTTGACAGAGTCTTGTTAAGTTGCTGAGCCTGGCCTTGAATTTATGATCCTCTTGCCTCAGCTTCCTGAGTTGCTGGGATTACAGCCATGTGCCACCATGCCTGGTTTATGTTAATCTTGATATCTGGGATGATTAATATTCCCCTGAATTATTTTGACCTTACTTGGCCCTTATTAAACTGTCTCAAATGAATTTTAGAATAATTATGTCACATTCCATTATTTTATATCTTCTTTTATTTCCTTAAGACTTTATTTTTCCCTCTTTCTTGGGCTACAACCCACAGTCTTTTTTTCTATTCATTTATATGTTTATACCATCATAGATGTGGCCCACAAGTTCTGAGGTCATACTTTCATTGCCATTGTTTTAAATATAGCGTGATTCCATTATGACTCGGCTATTGCTGAAGTTTGGTTTCTTTAAATTTCCAATGTACAGGAGACTGGGAGGTTATTTTTCTTTTTTCTTTTTTGCATCTAATATTATTTGTTGTATCTTTCATTTTATTGTTTAATATTTCCAATATCGTAATGGGGTAAAATTGCCTATATGATGCCAGTTCTTTTGTATCTTGATGGTAGCAGGGTACATACTCAGTGTTTGATAATATTTTACATGGGCTTGAAAAGCCTGTGTGCTCACTTACTGTTGGGTGCACATGTATATGTTATATGTAATGTGTATTTGTATATTAGATTAAGCTTAATAGTGTCAACCTCATACTTATTAAATTTGTATTTTTATTTTTTAACTGGTTTGTGTGTGTGTGTGTGTGCGCGCGCGCGCGTGAGTGAGAGAGAGAGCGCGAGCGTGTGCAAGCGAGCATGTACATGCACATGCTGTGGCTCAAACTCCAGGCCTGGTATGTGCTAGGCAGGTGCTCTGCTGCTGAGCTATATTCTCCAACCCATCCTCAAACTTCTGAAAGAGATATGTTAAGATCTTCCTTTGTAATTGTAGATTTGTTTATTTTCCTCTGAATGATTTTCTCAGTTTTGCTTCATTTTTGAGACTGCTGTTAGTTTCATATCAATTCAGTATTTCTATATTCTTCTGATGAGAATATTTTATTGTGTAATAACTGCTCAAATAACATTTTTGCTTCAAAGTGTGTTTTCATATAGCAGTGAAACATCTCACTATCTCACTTGTTTGCTTTTTTATGAACTGTTGGTAAATTTAAATTTTAAATCAACTATTGAAGTATAATTTACATGAAGTACTAAAACTCAGCATACAATTGAATGAATTTTGACAAATAGTTACCACTATACAAGATACAGAACATTTTCATTATCTCCCTAACATTTCTCAAACCCTTTTGCAGTCATCCATCCAAATATCCAAGCAACTGCTTATTTGCTTTCTATCACCATAGATTAGATCTGCCTTTTCTAGAATTTTTCATAAATGGAATAACATAGTATACATTTATTTGTGTTTTGGCTTCTTTCATCATGTTTTTGAATTTCATTCATGTTGTTGCATATTAGATCATTCCTTGTGTTGTGTTGTGTTTTGAGATGTGGTCTTGCTGAATTGCCCAGGTTGACCTTGAACTTGGGATCCTTTTTCCTCAGCCTCCCAAGTAGCTGGAATTTCAGGTGTGCAGTACCATGCCCAGCTAGTTCATCCTTTTCTTTTTCTTTTCATTTATTTTTTAACTAATGGTACACATTCGAATTGTTTCCAGTTTGCACATAATGTTGTAAACATTCTTTCATATGATGAACATAGGTAGGCATTTCCATTGGGTATATGCCTAATCATTTTTTTCCTTTTTTAAAAAAAATTGTGGATTTTAGATATACATGACAAGTGTATTTTGACATATTATACCTACACGGAGTACAACCCATTCCAATTTTGATCCACTGGTCAAATATTCATATGTGAGCATAAGAAACTTATGTCCAATTCATTCTACTATTTTTCCTATTTCCATCTCCCCTTTCTTCCCTTCATTCCCTTTGACTAATCCAATGAACTTCTGTACTTCCCCTCACTATCCTTCCTTGTTATGGTTTAGCATCCACATATAAGAGAGAATATTTTGGCCTTTGATTTTTTGGGATGGCTTATTTCACTTAGCATGATAGTCTCCAGTCCCATCCATTTACCAGTAAATGCCATAATTTTATTCTTCTTTGTGGCTGAGTAATATTCCATTGTGTATAAATACCACATTTTCTTTATCCATTCATCTTGCTCATGCTAGGCAAGTGCTCTACCACTGAGCTACATTCCTAGCCCTGGCCATTTAACTGTAATGGCATCTCTAAAGGTCCTATCTTCAAATTCAGTCACATTAGCAGTTAGGACATCAACATATAAATATGGGGGCAGGGCAGAACACAATTTAGTACATAACAAATTATTTTTAGTTTTTAGCCCTTATGAGTAAAATTTTTGCAAACCTTTGTTCAAGTCTTTGTGTGCACATAAATTTTATTTATCTTGGCTATGCCATAATTTCTTCTTTTCGGGTGAGTAGAACTCCATTGTGGGTGTATATACCTCATTTTTTAATCCATTCATCTGTTGACAGGCACCTGAGCTGATTCCATAACTTGTGGATTGTGCTGCTATAAATATTGACATGGCTGTATCCTGTACTATGCTGAGTTTAGATCTTTTGGATAAATGTCCAGGAGTGGGATAGCTGGGTTATATGGTGGTTCCATCCTTAGTTTTTTGGGTATTTTTTGTAATTGTATATGGACAGAATGCCTTTATTTTTATTTATTTTTATGAGGTGCTAAGGATTGAACCCAGTGCTTCACTTGTGCTAGGCAAATGCTCTGCCACTGAGCTCTGCCACAGCCCCAGCTTCTCATCCTTTTTTTATTTAAGGAATCTCCATACTGCTTTTCAGAGTGGGTGGTTGTGCTAATTTGCAATCCCATTAACAGTGTGTGAGTGTACCTATTTCTCCCACATTCTTGCCAGCATTTATTGCAATTGTATTCATGATGATTTCCATTCTCACTGGAATGAAATGAAATCTCATTCCAGTTTTGATTTACATTTCTCTGATTGCTGGGGATGTTGAACATTTTTTTCATATATTTGTTGATCAATTTTCTTTTGAGAAATACTTGTTTAGTTCTTTTGCCCATTAATTGGGTTATTCTTTTGAGTTTTTGTTTTTTGGTTTTTTGGTGCTAAGTGCTTTGAGTTCTTTATATATTCTGGATATTCATCTCCTTTTGGAGAAGTAGCTGGCAAAGATTTTCTCTGTTCAAGTTCTTAATTAATTGCTTTCTTGAAGCTTTTTTTTATAATTCTTTTTTTTTTAAGCTGTAGGCAGACACAGTATCTTTATTTTTATTTATATGGTGCTGAGGATTGAACCCAGTGCCTCACCTAGAGCACTGTACTGCTGAGCCACAACCCCAGTCCCTTAGAAGCTTTTTAATTTGATGCAATACCATTTATTCATTTTTGGTGATATTTCTTTTGCTTTAGAGGTCTTGTTAAGGAAGCTGATGTTTGCATTAGTATGTTGATGTGTTGTACATATTTTTTTTCTAGTAGTTGCAAAGTTTCTGGTTTAATTCCTCAATCTTTGATCTGCCTTGAGTTGACTTTTATGCAGGATGAAAGATAAGGATCTAGTTTCATTCTTCTACATATGGATATCCAGTTTTTCCAACACCATTTGTTAAAAAGACTATCTTCTCCAACAAATGTTTTTGGCATCTTTGTTGAGTATCAAATGACTGTATCTATGTTTGTCTCCATGTCTTCTCTTCTGTTTTACTCTTTGTATCTGTTTTGGTGCTGATATCATGCTGTTTTTACTTTAGCTCTGTAATATAATTTGAGATCAAGTATTCTGATACCTCCAGCACTGCTCTTCTCATGCAAGATTGCTTTGACTATTCTGGGTCTTTTATTCTTCCAAATGAATTTTAGAACTTTTTTATTGTAGTTCAGTGAAAAATATCATTGGTATTTTGATGGGAATTGCATTGAATCTGTATAACATTCTTGGTCGAATGTGTATTGTGACAATATTATTCTGCCAATCCAGGAACATGGAAGTTTTTCACCTAAGATCATCTTTCATTACTTTCTTCACTGTTCTATAGTTCTCATTGCAGAGATCTTTCACCCCTTTGGTTAGATTTATTCCCAGGTATTTTTTATTTTGAGGTTATTGTGAATGGGATAGTTTTCCTGATTTCCTATACTGGAGTATAGGAAAGCTATTGAGTTATGTATGTTGATCTTGTGTCCTACTACTTTGCTGAATTTATTTATAAACTCTAGAAGTGTTCTGGTAGTTTTTTGCGACTTCTAGATAAAATATTATAAGTAAATATATAATTTGACTTCTTTTCCTATTTTTATCCCTTTAATTTCCTTCTCTTGTCTGATTGTTCTGGCTAGAGTTTCAAGATCTATAAGGAATAGGAGTGGTGAGAGTGGCATCCTTGTCTTGTTCCTCACTTTAGAGGAAATGCTCTTTGTTTTTCTCCATTCAGATGATGTTGTCTTTGGGTTTGTCATATGTAGCCTTTATGATGAAGAGGTAAATTCCTTTTATCTCTAGTTTCTCTAGTGTTTAAAATATGAATGGGTGCTGCATTTTGTCAAAGGCTTTTCCACATCCACTGAGATGATCACATGATTCTTGTCCTTAATTCTGTTTGTTTGGTGAATTACATTTTTTGATTGGTGTATGTTAAACCAACATTGCATTCCTGGGATGAAACCATTTGATCATGGTATACTACCTTCTTAATGGTGTTTTTGTTTTGTTTTGAGTACTGGAGATCGAACCCAGGGGCACTTAACCACTGAGCCATATCCCAGCCTTTTTTATTTCTTGAGACAGGGTCTTACTAAATTGCTTAGGGTCTTGCTAAGTTGCTGAGGCTAGCTTTGAATTTGCAATCCTTCTACCTCAGCCTTCCAGGTAGCTGGGATTACAGGTGTACATCACTGCACCAAGCCTTATTGTTTTTGAATGTGGTTTGCTAATATTTTTTAAGGACTTCTATGTCTGTGTTCATTAGGGAAATTGGTCTGTAGTTTTCTTTCCCTGACATGTCTTTGTCTCATTGGGGTATTACTGATATTGGCTTCATAGAATGAATTTGGAGTATTCTCTCTGTTTCTGTTTTGTGGAATAATTTGAGGAGAATTGACATTAGTTCTTCTTTAAGGATCTGGTAGAACTTGGCTGAGAATCCATCTGGTCCTGGGCTTTTCTTTGTTGGAAGGCTTTTAATTTCTGCTTCGATCTCATTGCTTGATAGTTGTTTGTTAGTTTTCTCTATCCTCATGGTTCAATTTGGGTAGGTTATATATATCCATAAATTTGTCCATATCTTCTAGAAGATATGATATATTGATTTTCAGAATAGTTTCTAGTGATTCACTGGATTTCAGAAATGTCTGTAGTAATCCTTCCTTTTTAATCTCTGATTTTGTTGATTTGGGTATTCTCTTTTTATTAGTTTATCTAAAGGTTTATTGAGCTTACTTTTCAAAGAAACAACTCTTTGTTGCATCGATTCTTTGTATTTTTTTCTTCTCAATTTCATTAATTTATCTCTGATCTTAATTATTTCCTTCTTCTGCTGATTTTGGAATTAGTTCTTTTCTGGGGTCTTGAGGTGTAATGTTAGATTGTATGGAATCTTTCTGGGTTTTGTTTGTTTTAATGTAGGCACTCAATGCTATAAACATTTCTTAGAACTGCCTTCAGACTGTCCCAGAGATTTTGGTGTGTTGTATCTCTATTCTCATTTGTATCTAAGAATTTATTTATTTCTCTCTTGATTTCTTCTGTGATCCATTCCTCATTCAGAAGTCTATTTAATCTCCATATGTTAAAATGGTTTGTTTTTATCTTGTTATTGATTTCTAATTTCATTCCATTATTATCTGATAGGTTTCAAGGAATTATCTCTAATTACTAAGACTTGCTTTGTGTCCTAAAACATGTTCTGTTTTACAGTTTTATGTGCTGCTGAGAAGAAAGTGAACTCAGTTGTTGATGGATGAAATATTCTATTAAATATTTAATATTCTATTAAATATTCTACTAAATATTCTATAGATGTCTGCTTGGTCATTTGATTCATAATATTTTTTAGTTCTGAAGAGTCTTTACTGAATATGTCTGGTGAGAGACATATGTGGAAATCACCAAGTATTATTGTATTGGGGTCTATTTGATTATTCTTTGCCGAGGTATGGGGGATTGAACTCAGGGGCACTGGACCCTTGAGCCACATCCCCAGCCCTATTTTGTATTTTATTTAGAGACAGGGTCTCACTCAGTTGCTTATTGCCTCACTTTTGCTAAGGCTGGCTTTGAACTTGCAATCCTTCTGCACCGCTGGGATTATAGGTGTGCACTACCTTGCCCAGCCTATTTGATTCTTTATATTGAGTAGTTTGTTTTATGTGTGTAGGTACACTGATATTTAGGTCATATATATTTACAGTGATCATTTCTTCTTGTTGAATGATTGCCTTAACCAGTGCAAAGTGACCTCCTTTGTCTATTATGACTATTTTTGGCTTGAAGTGCACCTTGTCAAACATGAGAGTAGCTATCTATCTCTATTTGCTATCTCTATTTCAGTCTGCATTTGCATTTTATATATTTTTCCATCCTTTCACCTGTAGCCTTGGATGTCATTGCCTCTAAGGTGAATCTTAAACAATAAATGGTTGGGTTTTGTTTTCAGATCCATCCTTCCAATCTATGCCTTTTGACTGAAGAGCTTAGACCACTTACATTCATTGTTATTATAGAGACATGATTTATATTTCCTACCATTTTGATTTATTTCTGATATTTAATTCGGACTTGATTTTCACTGTTCTAGTGAGATTCATCCATATGCTGGCTCTGATATTTTTCATTTCTTCTACATAATATATCTTATTGAGTATGTTCTGTCATGCTGGTTTAGTGGTTATGAATTCTTCTAGTTTCTACTTATCATAAAAAGTTTTTGTTTTATCTTCACTTCTGAAGGAGAATTTGGCTGGGTATAGCAACATTGTTGGCACCCCTTATCTTTCATGGCTTGTTACGTATTATTCCAAACTCTTGGCTTTTAGGGTCTGGACTGGGAGGTTAGTAGAAAGTCTAAGTGGTTTACTTCTAAATGTGACCTGCTGTTTTTCTACTACAACTTTTAAAATTCTGTCCTTGTTCTGTATGTTAGACATTTTAATTATCATGTGTCTTAGAGAGGATCTTTTGATCTTGCCTATTTGGGGTTCTAAATGTCTCTTGTATTTGGATTTCTATATCATTCCTAAAGTTTGGAAGTTTTTTCAAATACTCTATCATAGAAAATGTTGTGCATGCCTTTAGTTTGTATTTCAGTGCCTTCTTCTACACCAGTGATTCTTAGATCTTAACATGTTATTGCAGATTTCTTAGTATTCTAGTCATAGCCTCCAAACATCTTTCCTTTTTTGTTGATTTTATTTCCAAAATTATATACTTTGTCTTTGAGCCTAGGAATCTGTCTTCTGTGTGGTCTAATCTATTGGTGACACATTCAACTGAATTTTTAATTTGATTTATTGAGTCATTTCCAGGATTTCTACTTGGTTCATTTTCAAAAATCTGTCTTTATTGAGATGATCTTTCAGTTCTCTCTCACTCCATTCCTTGTGCCTTTTTTTAGTTCATTAAACATTTTAACTATGAACTTTCTAAATTCTTTGCCCTATATTTCCTCCACTGTGGTGTTAGTGGGATCAGTTGTTGAAGTGTTGTAGGATTTTGGGAGTGGCTTGTTTCCTTGATTTTACACATTGCTTGTATGTCTTCCCATCTGCTGGGATGATCATCTTTTCTGCTTTTATGCAAGAGACTATTTAGTGAGCTGCTTTCTCTTAAGTGCCCCAGTTTGGGCAAATATCCAAGTATTGATATTCCCACTCAACATGTATCCTCTGCTCTGTCCAGTATCTTCACTATTTTTAGAAAAGATACTAAAGCCTATTAATTCTAACCACATCAGAGCAAAGCCATGTAAAGCCATGTATGAGTAAACCTTAGGGAAAAATAAGGAAAAAAAAAAGAAAATGTTTTCCACAGTTCCTCTAATCCAAGTATAAAATTTTAGTAATGTTTTTTAATAGGTTTAGAAGTTAGTTATTGAAGATAGTAAAATTACTATTATAATACATAGGAATTGAAAAAGGCAGAAGATAAAAGTGGACAAAGAAAAAAGAGGAAAGAGAACAGAAAGAGGAAAAATAATACAAACTAAGATTAAAAAGAAGAAAAAATGGGGGGGGGGGATTTTGAGGCGGTAACAGGTAATGAAGCCGGTGAAGAGACCAAGAGGAACAAGTATAAACCTGAACTAGAAAAACAAAGAAAGAATGATTCTAGTTAGTGCATTAAAACATTAGAAGAAATACAGTCAATTGGTTTGAGGCTTGCAATATCAAATAATAAGGGAACATCTATTGGTCCAATATGAACAATAATACCTATCTGTAAGATCAAAATTAACATTAGAGCTATTCATGATATTTCATGCCAAGGAGGGGAAATTTCTTATTGAGTCTTCCTGATTTGAATTTCATCATAATTTGATGCCCACTACACCTCAGGTTTACCACTATATTTTCTTGGGTGTGTAGGTAGTGATCACACCAGCTCATCTCTAATACTCTAATATAATTCTGGAAGGTCCCCTTCGATCTTTGATGTGTTTGGATACCTACTAGATTTCTGTTGGGTCAGAGGAAACAGTCCCTAATTTGACTTAGCTGCTAGGCTAGTCCCTGTTAGGAAGTATAATCTGTTTTTTTGTTTGTTTGTTTTTTGGTGGTTCTGGGGCTTGAACCCGGAGCCTTGTGCATGCTAGGCAAGCACTCTACCACCTGAGCTATACCCCCAAGTCTTGAGAGTACAGTCTTGTGTGCCTTCCTGAAGAATGCTTTGTGCATCCAGTGCTCTCAGATCCGGTGAGGGCTCCCCCATGTATATTTCAGAGTATGCAGGGAATGATGTTCTAAGGTTGAAATCTTCGTAGTCTGGTTGATGTGGCAATGGGTGGCCCATGGTGGAGGGTAGAGCTGCTTCCCCCTCTGGAGTGCACAGGTCATGTGTCAGTGGGCTTGTATCTGGGCATACTGTGTAGTGGCTATTGTCTGCAGGATACTTCTCTGAAAACCCTTTTTATAGGGTGTACTGTTGTATATACAGTGAGATTCTCCATGTGGGTTTATCCTTAAGAAATGCCTTCTGTGGGTCCATGTGTCTGAATGAGAATTGAGTTAGCTAGCAACTCTGGAACTCACAGCTCTGGACTGTCCCAGAGGTGCTGGGACACAGGAACTACTTGCCTTGGTTGCTATGATTTTCTTACTGGTTGTGCTTGATGGCCCAAAGGCTGGAGTCTGTGTGTGCTTGGAGGGTGCCTCTGCTGGATGTTTCTCTTGGGTGCAGGATGTAGTACTCAGACTATCACTGACTGCTATAGGATGCTGAGCACCCGTTCCACTCAGCAAGGACTTCTTTTTTAATTCTTTCTTTTTTGGATTGAACCCAGGGGTGTTTAACCACTGAGTCACATCCCCAGCCCTCCCTTTTTAAAATTATTTTTTATTTTGAGACATAATTTACTAAATTGCTGAGGCTGGCTTAGAACCTGCCATCCTCCTGTGCTGCTGTGATTATAGGCTTGCTCCAGGGACTTGGCAGCAGGGACTTCTTTATAGCAGCATAAAACATGGTGGCTGTCTGCAACTGTGGGGCCTGTGAGTGCAGGCTCTCTACGGGTGGTCTGTGCCTAATACAGATCACCAGGGTGCCATCCCTGTGACTAGGGCAGAGTGTCACTGGCCCACCTTCATCTGAGCTCCTTCAACTGGAGGCTGTGAGCTGAGTGTCTTCTCCCCTGTATTGAGGCTTCTGTGTAAAGGCATAGAGTATGGATGGTATCTGCAACTGTGGGGCCTGTGGGTGCCACTCTCTGGGTGGTCTATGGCACAGAGGCCTCCACTGTGGTTGCTGCAGATCATGGTGATGGGGTAAGGTGTTAGTTGGCCCATCTTTCCTGAGCTCCTGTGGAGTCTGTGGGGTTGGGGTTAGCACTCCCAGGGGGTGATTTTCTCTCAGGTCTGCTCCACCCACTCTCCTTGTCCACAATGAGGAGATGGGGTTTCAGTAACCTTCAGCTAGTAAAGATCCCTCTACAAGTTTCTTCTAGACAGATTATTGAGACAATCCTCTAGTTTTATTTGTTATATCTGTAGCTGGGGAGAAACTATTGGTTTAATTTCTTCAAAGGGGGCTAGCTACCTGTGGACTCTACAAAGTAGCTGCCCTGCCTAGCACATCTTTCTGTGTGATTTTCTTCACTGTCTTTGCTGCTCCTGACCCATTTTAACTTGGTCTGCTTTTCTTTCTAACAGTTGTTAAAGAAGTAAACTTTTGGGCTTTCCTCTCTCTTTTCCTTTGTTACCTCTCCTACCTGTCCCCACCTATCTGCTCAACAAGGACAAAATATAAACCCCAAAGGGACAGAACACCTCCAGCCACACTCTACCTACCTATAGTTACCACCAAGTTAATCCCTTTTGGGGGGATTAAACACTGATTAGGTTAAGGCTCTCAACGCAATCATTTCATCTCTAAACTTCCTTGGATGTCTTATACACGAGCGTTTGGGGGATGCCACATGTCTAAACTATAACAGGGAGGAAATGTGGAATGAAACTATCCAATGTGCATGTATGAATATACCACAGTGAATTTCACCTTTATGATATCTATAGATATCTATATATACATCTATAAATATATAGAAAGAAGAATAGCAGAATAGAGGAAAGGGAAAGATGAGGGAAGGGAAAGGGGATATTACTGAAGACTGAACTGGAGCAAATCATATGCCATGCACTATGAATATATCAAAATGAACCTCAATATTATGTATAAATCCCAATATTATATATATTATGTATAACTTTTAACATTTAAAAATTCTTTTTTAAAAATAATCAATTACTCAAGGAAGTCTTTTCTGACTTCCTGGACTTTTCTCAGTCTAGGTCAGTTTCCTTTGTTACATACTTTTCTCCAATTTTTTTTCCTTTTATTTTGGAGGGGGAGCGGGGATTGAACTCAGGGGCACTCGACCACTGAGCCACATCCCCACCCCTATTTTGTATTTTATTTAGAGATAGAGTATCACTGAGTTGCTTAGCACATTGCTTTTGCTGAGGCTGGCTTTGAACTTGGTATCCTCTTGTCTCAGAGCCTCCCAAGACACTGGGATTACTGGCGGCCAGTCAGAAATATTTTCTTAATATGTATTTTAAATTCATCTGTATCATTATTTGCATGAATAATGATGCATGAATCCTTTAGTGTTCTGGAAGTTACATAATAGATCATGTTACTTCCCTTGAATATACATCAAGGCATAGTAACTGGAACCTAGAATATACTCCGTAAATATGGAATGGATGGCTGGGTAGATGTATAGATAGAAGGTTGGTATGAAGAATGAGTAAGAATGAGTGCAGTAAGAAAGGATGGCTGGAAAGGTGGGAATGAATTGTGGCCAAATAACATGCCAAGAGCAATTTTTAGCGCTTTATGTTAGTAAAAGCACTTGTAAAAGCACATAAATTTCTTCACCTCTCAGTTGTTATTTTCACATTATAGAAAACATACACTTCTCTGTTGGTGGCAGTGCACTTACAGAAGGCATTATTCCAGAAAAAGGGGGGGTGAAATTATTTTGAGCATTTGAAAGCATTTATGTAACTTGAATCTCATATTATGGTTTTGCAAATATACTCTTATTTCTCATAGGTGGTTGTATGCTTAATTTACACTTGCCCAGAATCTCTTCCCTTCAGAGGTGTCAGTGCTAGAAAATTATCATATTGTGATAATTGTATGATATTATAATTTCATATTTATATGCCAGTCAAAAATTGAAGCCAGGTGTGGTGGCCCACGTCTGTAATTTCAGCACTTAGGGAGGCTGAGACAGGAGAATCGCGAGTTCAAAGCCAGCCTCAGCAATGGCGAGGCGCCAAGCAACTCAGTGAGACCCTGTCTCTACATAAAACACAAAATAGGGCTGGGGATGTGGCTCAGTGGTCAAGTTCAATCCCTGGTACCAAAAAAAAAAAAAAAGAATTGAAAAATGAGCACTGTGGATGAAACAGTGACAAATATTTTGTCTTTAGCCACAACATTTGTACTGTAGAATAACTGAAACTATGACAAATACAGATAGAACAACAGACCAAATGTGTGTATCTCAACTAACATCAGGACTGAGGATTTTTCAAGTGGGAGAAGGTTTGGGTCTAAGTTTATTTTTAAAATGACCAGTTGAACACTCTACTCATAAGATTTTATTTAAAGAAATTTGAAACATGAATTTATCTTTCCTGGAGTGTTTTGTACAGGCTATTAATACCTATGTTGTCTAAACTTCTTATAGTTTTAGTGTACTAGTGCTAAAATATTTGCCCCACTTTGTTTTACGTGTTTTTCCAGTTAAAAAATAATATATACATATATACACACATTTATTTTAAAAATTATCCTGTCTTTGCAGCACTTAAATGCAGAAAGGTCTTACAAGTCCCAGATTTCAACCTTGCATAAATCTCTTGTAAAAATGGAGGAGGAGCTTCAGAAGGTTCAGTTTGAAAAAGTGTCTGCCCTTGCAGATTTGTCTTCCACAAGGGAACTCTGTATTAAACTTGACTCAAGCAAAGAACTTCTTAATCGACAGCTCGTTGCTAAAGATCAAGAAATAGAAATGGTATGTAATATGTTTTTAAGATGCCTTTAAAAATTGCTATTACTATAACATTACTATATTCTTTAAAAAAATTTTGTTCGCTTTTTTATGAAACATATCAAGCTATATCTTTCAACTTTAGATTTTATTTTTATTTTTATTTCATTTTTAAAGTTTAAGCAACTAGACAACTATGTCCCAGACAATTCAAGAATGTAACATACTCTTCTGATGAGATTGCAATTTGCGTTTGCTTTTAACCAGAATTATAAAATACAGTGATACAGCAGTCAGCAAAACTCATAAGATTGAGGTTTATTCAGCTAAAATTACATAACCATAAGGATGTTCTTTTAAGCTAAATTTATTTGCTAATTGGCTAGGTTCTTTTAAACTATAATTCTGCTGCTTATATATATTTTGTGCCTGACATTGTGCCTGGGAATATAATGTTCAAAAATATATAGGATTCTACCCTCAAGGACCTCCCAGTATTGACATACAAATAATTTTGGATGGATGTTACACTAATAAGAAATACTAAAGATGTTACAGAGGGAATTCCTATTCAGCCTAAGGTGTCAGGGGGAGTTCATAAGGAACAACACAGGTAATGGTATACAGGTACATGTGGATTCTTGAGTAAATAGTAATTTGTAGTGTCTAGTATGGCATGCATGGGATGCATTGGCTGCAGATGAGTCTGGAGAGGCAGAACCCAAATTCTAAAGGGGAATGTATAGAGTTGCATAGTGTAGTTGAAATATTAGCACATTTTGGTTATGTTTACATTAATGTTGTTATTGGACACTACTGAACTTCTTATTTTGTTAGTCTACTGTTTGTCAATGCATTTGAGAATTGTGTCTAGTTTATCTCTGTAAGAGTTTACAAATTTTTTTTAACATTTAGAAAAATATCTTTTTCTAATTCCGAAGAAACATCGGAAAACATTTTTTGTATCTTTTTTTACTCTGGTAGGAAAACTTTACATGCGATCTACCCTCTTAAAAAAATTTTATGTGCATAATTCAGTATTTTTAACTATAAACACTGTGTTGTAAAGCAGATATCTAGAACTTATTTTTCTTGAGTGCTGAAATTTATACCCATTAAATACCAATTCTCAAACTTCACCTCAGGCTCTGACAACAACTATTTTACTTTCTGCTTCTATGAATTTGGCTACTTTAGATTGCTGAGTTACTGGAATCATGCAGTATTTGTCAAAGACTGGCTAATTTCACTTAGCATAATGTCCCCAAGGTTCAATCCATGTTGTGTATGTAGAAGCATTTCCTTCTCTTTTGAGGCCAGTATTCAGTTGTACATAGTATATTTTCTTTTTCCATTCATTCATCAGTGGACTTTCAGGTTATTTCTGTATCTTAGCTATTGTGAATAATGCTGCAGTGAACATGAGGAAACTTTATCCTAATTTCAAGCCTTTTGCATAAATATCCAGAAGTAGAATGGCTGGATCATTGTGGAAGGGGGGTACCAGGGATGAATGCAGGAACGCTTAACCACTGAGCCACATTCCCAGCCTATTTCATTTTTTATTTTGAGACAAGATCTCACTATGTTGCTCAGGGCCTCAATAAATTGCTGAGGCTGGCTTTGAACTTTCATTCCTTCTGCCTCAGCTTCCCAAGCTGCTGGGATTACAGGTGTGTGCTACTGTGCCTGACTTGTAGTTAGATTTTAAGCTTTGTGTGAACTTAATGCTTTTTTCCATAGTGCCTACACCTTCTCCTCAATAGTGTACAAAGATTTCGGTCACTTCACATCCTTACCAAACTTACCTTTTGCTTTTAAAAATGTTTTTATTAATGCATGCTCCATTTCAGTCCCTAGTATGTTCTCTCTCCCTCCTCTTCTCCCTTCCTCTGTTCCCCTTCCTCTGCTCTACTGGTCTTCCGTCTATTTATTTGTTTTTTAAAATTAGTGCTTTATAGATATACATAAAGGTAGAATTTACTGTGGTAGATCTATATATGTATAAAGCCTAATTTGGTCAGTCTTATTCTGCAGTTCCCGTTTCTTTGTACTCCCTGACCCCTCAATCTCTTTATTCTACTCCACTGTCTGCCTTCTGTTTCCATGAGATCTCCCCTACTTTTTTTTTCATGTTTTGTTTTAACATCTGCATATGAGAGAAGACATTCAACTCTTGCCTTTTTGAGTGAGGTCATTCTCACCACTTGTATTCAATATAGCTCTTGAAACTCTAGCCAGAGCAATCAGGCAAGAAAAGGAAATTAAAAAGATACAAATAGGAAAAGAAGTCAGTCAATTTATCTGTTTGCTGACGATATGATACTATATCTAGAAAACCCAGAAAGCCCCACTAGAAAACTTCTAGAGCTAACAAAAAATTTAGCAAAGTAGTAGGACATAAGATCAACTTACAAAAATCAATAGCTTTCCTCTACTCCAATAATGAATGTGCTGAAAGAGAAATCAGGAAAATTATCTCATTTACAATAACCTCAAACAAAACAAAACATAAAAACCTTGGGAATAAATCTAACCAAGGAGGTGAAAGGCCTCTACAATAAAAACTATAGAATACTGAAGAAAGAAGCTGAGGAAGAACTTAGAAGATAAAAAGACCTCCCATGTTCTTGGATAGGCAGATTTAATATTGTCAAAATAGCTGTATTACCATAAGTGTCATGCAGATTAGATGCAATTGCCATCAAAATACCAAAAACATTCTTCACAGAACTAGAAAGAACAATTTTATTCATGTTTTAATGAAGTGCTATATGCCAAAATTGTCACTCTTTATTTTTTCTTTTTTAAACAATGTTTTGTAGTTGTCAATGGACAGCATGCCTTTGTTTCATTTTTATGTGGTGCTGTGGATCAAACCCAGTGGCTCACACATGCTAGGCAAATGCTCTGCCACTGAGGTACAGCCCCAGACCTCTTCCTTATTTTCTTATTCAGCAAGAATATTTAGTGATGAAAGTAATTCATGAAAAAATGCTTACTATAAATTTTTTTATGTTTTCTAATTGGAGAAGTTGTACATGTTGCTGTTAACATCTGAAATGATATATAGCTGAAATACCAGAAGAGAGAGCATCATAGCTTATACAAATTATATACCATGATCAAGTAGGGTATATTTTAATAGCCTTCTTAAAGTTTTTAAATCATTGTCCTTAGCAGAACTGTATAAAAAGATTATTTATGTAACTTATATAAATTTTATAGTTTATAATTAGATCATTTATACTAACTTCTAGAATTTATTTTGTCTTGACATTCACTTATGTATATATCTTTATCTCAATAAACTCTAATCTCAAGTGTAAGGACCATTTTATTTATTTTTACAATTCTTCAGCTATACTATGAATAGAGGGGGCATTCAAGTTGTGTGTGGTTTTTTTTCGAAATTAAGCTTTTGATTTTGAGATGATGATAGGTTTGCATCTAATGTTAGAAATAAAACAGGCATAATGGCATATTTAGTCTCAGCTAGCTACTTGGGAAGCTGAGGCAAGGGGGGCTGTGAACTTAGGATCAGTCTAGGCAAAATAGACCCTGTCTTTAAAAATGGTGAGTTTGTTTTGTTTTGTTTTGTTTTGATTGTTATCATCCTAACAGTCTTTTTTCAGATCAAGTCTTGAATTTGGATGAATTCTGATTTATCAATTTTGCTTTTATGGATAAGGTTTTGGTTTTAAGTCTAAGAATTTGATTCCTTATATACCTCTAGATCCCAAAGATTTTTTCCCTGGTATCATTCTAAATGTTTTATAAGCTGTATCTTTCACATTTAATTCCATGATCCATTTTGAGTTAATTTTTACAGAATGTATGAGGTTTACGTCAAGGTTTATTTATGTGCCTATGGGCATCCAATTACTCAAGTACCATTTGTTGAAAAAGCCAGATTTTTCCCATTGAATTAATTTTGTACCTTTGTGAAAAATCAGTTGAACATACTTGTGTGGGTCTATTTCTTGGTTTTCAGTTATTTTTACATTGATTCATGTTTCTGTCTTTACACCAGTACCACACTTCTTGATTTGTATAGAAAAATTTTAATTCAAATCTGTTCTCTTTATTCTTTTTTGAAATTTCTTTATCTATCCTCATATCTTTACCTTTCTATGTAAATTTTAGGATAACCTGTCAAAATGTGTGAAAATGTTACTTGCATTTTGATTGGAATTTTATTAAACTTGTGTATCAATTGGGGAAGAATTGACATCTTTACTATGTTGAGGCTTCCAATTCATGAACAGGGTAGATCTCATTTAGATTATCTTTAATTTCTTTTATTAGCTTTGTGTAGTTTCCAGCATGTAAATTCTGCATGTGTTTTGTTGGATTTACAATTAAAAATGCAGAATAATTTTTTTAAGTGTTAGAAATGATATTCTAATTTTAACTTTGATATCAATGTGTTCAATGCCATAGAAATATAAATAATTTTTAATGTTTTGTATAGAATATAAATAATTTTTAATGTTTGTATAGAAATATAAATAATTTTTAATGTTTATCTTGTATCTTCTGACCTTGCCAAACTCAATAATTCGAAGTTTTTCAGATTTCTCAGAATTTTCTATATGGGCAAGTAAGTAACACAAAAATACAGTTTCATTTTTTCCTTTCTGATCTAAATACCTTATCTTAACTTTTTGTCCTGTTTAGTACTTCAGCACTATGTTGAGCAAGAGTGGTTAAAGTGGATATCTTTCTTTCTTTCCAGTATTAAGGGAAAAAATTCAGTGTTCAACCATGAAGATGTTATCTGCGGTATTGTGTAATTGTTCTTTATCAAGTTGAGAGATTTCCCCTCTATTCCTATATTTCTGAGAATTTTTATCATGGATTAACATTGAGTTTTTGTCCAATGCCTTTTCCACATCTATTGGTATAATGATATGATTTTTCTTCTTTAGCTTGTTCATATAAAGGGCTCCATGGAATGACTTTTTAATGTTGAACCAGGCTTGCATCTCTGGAGTCACTTAGATAAGTTTAAATGAGAAAGGAGAAGTTAAGGGGAAAAGATTTATATCTTTATTTTTATTCTTCTATAAAAATATTATCAATGCATTAATATAAGGCATTCTAGACTTTCTCAGTCTTAATTTCCTTTTTAAAAAATATATTGAGGGGCTGGAGCTATAGCTCAGTGGTAGAGCACTTACCTAGCATGCATGAGGCAACTGGTTTAATCCTCAGCACCACATACAAATAATAAGTGAATAAAATAAAGATCCATCAACAACTAAAAAAAAAATATATATATATAGAGAGAGAGAGAGAGAGAGATATGTTGTTTGGAATATAACATACATAACAATTTACAATTCTCTCATTTCTTAGTTTTCTATCTTTACAATAATATGTTTATTAACTGAAGAGGAATTTTGAGAACAAGTATCCTTTTTTAGTGTTCTCCAATGATACTTATATACAAATACTTATATATGAATATTTACATTCATAATATATAATATTATATATGATTTCCTTAGGAATAACATGAAAATGTTTTTGAAGAACATGAAAATACATACATACACATACCACATACACACATTATACACATATATATATATATATATTTTTTTTTTTGAGATAATGTCTCACTCTTGTTGCCCAAGTTGGTCTCAGTCCGTAGGCTCAAGCTACTCTCCCACCTCAGCGTCCTGAATAGCTGAGACTACAGGTGTGTACCAACAAGTCTGGCTAAATCTCATAATTTTTGAATGAAGCACAATATCTCCAAAAGTGTAAATGTACTTCTCATGTTAAGCAATCGTGAATTGCAGAACATAAAACTAGAGTAAGGACTTTTCTTCTGCTACAGACGTTTTGTTATATTTCTGTTCCTTTTTGGTTTTTTTTTTGGTGTGTGTTTTTTACATTTTGAAATAATAGTTTGTTACTCTTGATTATGGTACTTTTTACCATTTGTGCATAAAGATTTTCAAAATTTTTAATTATGTGCAAAACAACATGGAAAATATTGTGTCACATAAAGCCTTTATCACATTTCCCTTATATCTTTAAGATGGATTTCTGAAAATAGAAATTTTGGCAAATACAACCAAAGAGCTTTCAAAAAGTAATGCTTCACAATTAGCAAGAGACTAATAACTTTATGAAAACAAGAAGTGAAACAATAGACCACTTAGAAGTTTAACAGAGAACTGTGGACAGTGACAACTAAGAGGAACCCTCCTGGGTCAGAACAAGCCCCAAAGAGTGACCTCAAAACTGCTCCTGCAGGGCTGGGGCTGTAGCTCAGTGGTAGAGCACTTGCCTAGCACACGTGAGGCACTGGGTTTGATCCTCAGCACCATATATAAAATAATATAAAATAAAATAAAGATTCCTCAACAACTAAAAAAGTATTAAAAAAAGAACAAAACTATTCCTGCTAGTATTACCTCTGCTAGTTAAGGAGGTGATCAGGGACTGTGGTTTGTGGAAGAAGGGAGATGTTGGTCAAAGGGTACAAACTTTGAGCTGTAAGATAAATACATTAACTACAATTAATAATTACACTTGAAAATTGCTGAGAGTAGATCTCAGTTCTCACAACACACAGATAAGGTGTGATGGACATGTTCGTTGGCTTGATTGTGGTAATCAGGCTAATGTAAGCATATTAAAACAGGTTGCACACTTTAAATATATATAATTTTCATTTGTCAATAATACCTCAATAAAGCTGGAAAGTAGGAAGTACTAGTCTACATCCTACCTAGAACTCCAGTACTTTGCTAGAGTCCTGCTCTAGCATACATTTAATTGGATTAGACTGTGATAATGACCCAAGTTGTTCTCAATGAGTAGTCTGCTGGCAATTAGTGGGGGATAACAGTTAGGGACCAGCTAGAAACTTAATAGGAAAATCAAGGACAGACATAGCCAAAGAGAGCCTTGCTATAATCATTGTCACTCTAGGGGAAGGAGGTCTGGGTGACTTTGTACATACTCAGAGGAGCAACACTGGAGGCTGTACACTGTGAGGGAAATAGACATCATGGGAAAGGTCCAAATAAACAAGGAAACAAATAACTGTAATAAGCCCCAATATGGAGAGAATCAGTATTCAGAGTTGCTGTAGTATATTAGCTAAAATTTCCAATTATAATAAAAATATTTGATCCTCAAACAGGAAAATACAAACCATCCACAGGAAAATAAAGCAAGGAAAAAGACATCGTCTTTTAAGATCCTTATTATTCTGTATTTGATGAGACATTATTATCATACCTTCCTATTTTTAATTGACAGATAATAATTGTGTATATTTATGGAGAATGTGATTTTTTCCTATGTATAAATTGTAGAAAGATTTGATCAAGCTAATTAACATATCTCTTACCTTACTTACAACATAAAAATCATTGTACAGACAATAATAGAATACCATCTTCTCAATTGTGCATGGAAGATCCTCTGGAACAGACCACATAATAGGCCACAAAATAAGCCTCAGTAGATTTAAAAGGATTATAATCATACAAATTATGTCCATCCACCATAATGAAATTACTAGCAATTGATAAGAGAATGAAATTTGGGGAATTCACAAGTATGTGGAAATTGAGCAACACACTTCCAAATACCAGTAGGTCAAAGAAGAAATCACAAAAGGGAAAAAAAGAGATTAATGAGAATGAAAACACAATGTGCCAAAATGTGTAGGATACAAATTAAGAAATGCTTTCTTAAATACATATTAAAAAACAAAAAAAGTTGATCAAATAAACTTTATCCAAATTTTAAAAATAACTTTGGTGCTGCAAATAATATTAAAAAGTAAAAAGTGCACAGAACAGGGGAAAATATCTGCAAATCATTTATCTGATAAGAGATCTGTATGTAAAATACATATAGAACTCTTACAACTCAATAACCCAACTAAAAAAAATAAGTATCAATAGTCATTTCTCTATAGAAGATGCATAAATGGCCAGTAAGCACATGAAAAGATACCTGACATCATTAACAATCAGAGAAACGCAAATCATATCATACCCTACCATTTCACATCTAGGATGATGGTAATCAAAAAGGCAGATGCTAAAAAAATGTTGACAAAGATGTGGAAAAAGTGGAATCCTCATACACTGATGGTGGAAAGTAAGTGAGGCCACTATGGAAAACGTTTTGTCAGTTCCTCAAAATGTTAAAAATAGGATTATTGTACAATCCAGAAATTCTACTCTGGTATATCCAAGAGGAATAAAAATTATATGAACACACAAAAACTGTACACAAGTCTCCATGGCAGCATTATTTATAACAGACCCAAAGTATAATTCAAGATTCCTAACTTGTGAATGCATACCTGTGCTTCAGTGGAATATTATGAGACAATAAAAGTAACAATGTACTAATATCTGCTAAAACATCAATGGCTTTTTTTTTTTTTTTCCTTTTGGTACTGGAGATTGAAACCAAGGGTGCTTAGCCACTGAGCCACATCCCCAGACCTTTTTATTTTTTTTGAAACAGGGTCTCCACTAATGGGTACTGAGTCTCTTTGGGGGAAGATGGAAAAGCTGTAATTTAGATTGTAGTAATGATTGCACGACTCTGTTAACATAGTTAAGATCACTGAATTATGCACTTTAAATGAGTGAGTTGTGTGGAATGTGAACCATGTTCCAGTAAAGCTGTTGCCAAAAAAGTGGTGGTCCATTTTGTGCTAGAGTCAGCCAAGTATATGGGCTTACCATTGCCTCTTTTAATGTTCATTAACACTAACAAATTTGCCAATTTGATAGACTAGAATCTTCAAATCTTTTTAAATTTTATTCTTTTTAGTTATACATGACAGTAGAATCCATTTTGACATAATTGTACAAGCATGGAGTATATCTTATTCTAATTAGAACCCCAGTTCCTCTCCTTCCCCTTCCCTTTCCTACCCCTGCTCCCTTCCCTCTATTGATCTTTCTGCCATCTATCCATAGTTATTTTTTTAAATTAGTTTCTTGTGGATGTACACAATGGTGAGATTCACTGGTGTATTCATATGTGTATGTAGGAAAGTTATATCAGATTCATTCCACGGTCTTTCCTTTTCTTTTACCCCCGCTTTCCTTTATTCCTCTTGGTCTATTCCTCTGAACTTCTATCCCTCCCTCCCCCTCATTGTAGGTTAGCTTCCACATATCAGAGAAAACATTCACCTTTTGATTTTGGGGAATTGGCATATTTTACTTAGTACAATAGTCCCCAGTTCCACCCATTTACTAGCAAATGTCATAAAGTGATTCTTCTTTGTGGCCGAGTAATACTCTATTGTGTATATATACACCACATTTTCTTTATCCATTCATTTGTCAAAGGGCACCTAGGTTGGCTCCATAGCTATTGTGAATTGTCTTTAATAAACTATTGATTCAACTGAAATACATTTACCAATGTCTACATATACTTTGGATCATCATGATCAGAGTGGGGAATGCTAGTGGTATCTAGTGAATAGAAGTCAGGGATTTTGCTGAAAATTCTATAATGCAAAGGCAGCTCTCCACACCAAATAATTATCCAACCCATAGGTCAGGTGTATCAAGGTAAGAAACCCTGGACTAGAAGTTGCATCTTGTTTGAATTATATCATTTTGACCACTAGCAAGCATAAATTTTTTTGTGTTTACTGTTCAGTTGTATTGCTCTTTTTGTAATTTTTCATCGTTAAGTTCATATTTCCCATCAATTTGTCTGAGTTTTTAAATACTAATAAAAGTATTGACTTTTATTTACTGAATTTATTATTTTCCATTTGAAATTTTCTTTTGAAGTTTTGGTTAAGTTTATGTTGACTAGCAAAATGTTTATTTTTTTATGTGGTTAAACTTAGTTTTGCATTGTATTTAGCATAGAAAATTCCCCTACCTTCCTACCTAACTGTCCCCACATCTGCAATTTTATTTTTATTTATATCCCTTTACTGGATTTTAAACTTATGTTTTCAAATTTAACTTTTAAAATGCCTACAGAATTTAACATACATTATAAAGATTAATTTTTTCCTAAATAGTCATGACCAGTCTTCCACCTTTTGAAGAAATATTTGATGTACAGAGCATATTTTATGCTCAAGATAATCTTCAGAAACTTCCACAGGTTTGGCAAGAGAGGAATGTGTGTTTGCCCCTTGTATTCCTTAACTGTGGAGTACAATGACTTACCATAAAGTAGCCAGGTATTTATAACTTGCCTTACTTAAGACAGAGCAGTAGTCACAGATATCACCATGACTGCTTAGCAGAAATATATACAGAAATATCAAAGCTGGAAATAGAAAGTGGTTGCAGTTTGGGATTAATAAGAATTTCTTAAATTAATGAGTTTTCTGATCTGATTAGAAGGATGGGGAAAGTGATGCTATACGTGTGTGTGGTATATGCATTTGTTAAGAAAGAGGACACAGTTTCAAATTAAGAAATAGAAAGTGGTTATGAGTTTATAATATTTTGAAAGCTTAAGAGTCCTTGATTATATGCCTTGATTATATGCCGGTTAAATGAATGGATAAGAGTAAGTGTAGATATCTTCCTGTTATTGCACAGATGGAGAATGAGTTAGATTCTGCTCGTTCTGAAATAGAACTCCTCAGGAGTCAGATGACAAATGAGAGAATCTCCATGCAGAATCTAGAAGCTTTGCTGGTGGCCAATCGAGACAAAGAATATCAGTCTCAGATAGCACTTCAAGAAAAAGAGTCCGAAATTCAGCTTCTTAAAGAACACCTTTGTTTGGCAGAAAATAAAATGTGAGTTGGCTAGCAATGTAATAACAAAGTCATATTTCTTAAAATTTTGGTTTTTTGTAGAATCAGTAGAATTTTAAAACCTGAATTTAGGAAATTTAGCTCCCATACTTTTCTATTAATTAAACTGAGGATTAGAAATATTGTGATTTGTCTAAGGTTTCTTAGTTATATTATGCTTGTTGTTATCTAAGATATCTAAATTTAACCATCTCTGCTGGTTTTTTTCCAACAGAACTTTGGGTAAAATAGAATGTCTGATTTAAAATATTGCCTTTAGGAAACGTAATCAGAGTAGAAAAAAGAAGCACTGAAACCAGAAGAATTTTTTAAAAAATATTTTTAGTTATAGATGGACACAATACCTTTATTTTGTTTGTTTACTTTTATGTGATGCTGGGGATCGAACCCAGTGTCTCATACATGCTAAGCAAGCACTCTACCACTGAGCTATACCCCCAGACCCCCAGAAGAATTTTGATATGTATGGACCATCTGATATTGCCCTAGTCTTTCCATTTGTCATTTAGTGGTTTTGTATACTGGGCACCTGGAAGAATTCCTGAATTTACAAAATACTGAACATTTCCCCAAAGCATGATTTGGCATTTTTTTTTTTTTGTTCGTTTTTATTAGAAACCCTAGTATTGCTTACCCTTTATTAGAACCTCTAGCTGGAGATGCCTGCCTGGATAGTGAACGTTTCTTGGTCAACACTCACAACTAATAGGGAGTTTTAGCCTGTATTCTTGTATGTCCCATCTATAACACTGTCTTTCCCTCATCATCAGTACCTTCTAATGTAACTCTTTGCTATGTTGAGTCTGTAGGATTTCCTCATTCTTAGGAGGCAAAAGCTAGTTGTTCTTGAATTGTTGCCAGTGGCAACTATGAAAGGATAAAAATGGGCGGGGGCGGGGGGGGGTTGGAAGGGTAGTGTAAAGAGGTTTAATAGTTACCAGTTAACAATGTCAACCTAAAAATAATGCTATCCTAAACTGTTCTGTAAGTGAGATTCCTTCTTGCTTTTTATGAGATGGAATATCATTCTGTTCTCCCTAGCCCCCAGATTCCTCCAAACCCTTCTTTCTGTTGAAGCAGGTAAGCATAGTTTACATCTGACCTCATTAAGGATAGCAGTGACTTCGACCCAGCTTCTGACTAGTGCATCCTAAAATTTTGTTTCTATTTCTAAAGATTGCTCTCTAACTAATCTTACTTTCCAGGAAAACATTATGGTATCTTCCTTCTAGTTTCATGTCTTATATTTCTGCTTGGCTTGTCCTCTGAAAAACTCCCCTTTCCTCTAACACAGTGATTTGAGAAATTGCCCCCATGCACTTATCTTTATTTCATAACATGTTCTTCTCCTGGCACTCTAATCATTATTTTGAACATGGATCTTTCTGGAGGACGATGAATTTCTTTCTCTCTCAAGCCCCACAATTTTACCCTTGCTTCTGAGCCTAGGACCTGAGGAAGGTTAGGAATCATGGTCTTGGCAATTAACTACTGCGGAGAGCCCCTGACTAAGCAAAGGATGCAGAGCCAGGGGCAGTTTCCTTCAGAAACTGCTCTCAGGTCACAGTGGCTGTGACTGAGTCGTTCTATTCAGTTACCATAGCTAGACTGTTGGGATAACTTCAGCTGGGTCTGCAGGAGCCCTTTTTGAAGCTGGTAGGTGGCAAGTTGCCTCAGTGAAGTATGCCAGAACTCCTACCATGAGGGATACACTGTTTTAGACTGACTGGTAAGTACAGTCACTTAGAACTAGCGTGATAAACATTTGTGTTCTCAGTCTCTAAAGTTTGTTTTTCAGCAGCTGTGCTTCTGTCCTGAAAGTAAGCAAAGAGAATAGAATGTTCTGGGCAAGCAGAATTCATCTGTCATTATCTTCCTAATGATAGTATGCCTTATCACAGGGTTTTTGAGGCATTGTTTAGCCTTAAGAAGATCTGTCAAACTGAAGAGTTTTTGTGTAACAGTACTACATATCAAACTTAATTTTAAGTGTATATAAAGCACTTGGTTGAATTAATGTATATAAATTGAATATATATGTATAAAAAACAGACCATATTAATCATGATGCTAGTGAATTCTAGTGTTATTTGATCATACTACTGCTTAATGCTAATATAATGCTTCAAAGTACTTTCATAAAAATTATTTGCAGTAAATAGAGCCGGGCGCAGTGGCGCAAGCCTGTAATCCCAGCACTTAGGGAGGCTGAGACAGGAGAATAACAAGTTCAAAGCCAGCCTCAGCAACAGCAAGGCGCTAAGCAACTCAGTGAGACCCTGTCTCTACATAAAACACAAAATAGGGCTGGGGATGTGGCTCAGTGGTTGAGTGCTCCTGAGTTCAATCTCCAGTGCCATAAATAAATAAATAAACAAACAAATAAATAGATAAATAATTATTTGCAGTAAGTAGAAAATACAGGTAACTTTACATCATCTATGTATAGGGAAACAAAAGGATTAATTGGGGCTGGGATTGCTTAGGCTTTTCAAATAGGCTAGTTTATACGTTTAATATGTCTAAAATTGGCATAGTTCAGATGTAGTAATAGATCTGTCCATAAAAATCACACTGTGACTTGGATCCAGCTGAGAAACCATTGCCAATATGGTTTAATACACTCCAGGAATCATAGCCATATTTTAAGTTTAACTGGGTTTCACTCTTACTTTCTTTTACACAGGGCCATTCAGAGTAGAGATGTGGCCCAGTTCAGAAATGTTGTAACGCAATTGGAAGCTGATTTGGACATTACTAAAAGACAGCTGGGGACAGAACGCTTTGAAAGGTAAGTTTATCTCTGTTCAATATCTGTCCAGGAAAGCGTTGTTTCTTAGGCAACAGTAGGTTTTATAACCACCTTTTCGTGGTGGTTATATTTTAAAATATTAATTGAGTCACACTTTTATGACAGTTTTAATAATGTCACTGAACATAAAATTTAAAAGCACCACTATTTTGCTTTAGGGAAAGGGCTGTACAAGAACTTCGCCGCCAAAATTACTCAAGTAATGCTTACCATTTGAGTTCAATGAAAACAAATACAAAATGTCATTCACCAGAACGTGTTCACCATCTATCTCCTGACCGAGGCCTAGATCGATCGTTAGAAGAGTAAGTTTAAGGATCCATTTTCTTGGGGCCACGTAGCTATCTATACAGTGCAAATATTTGATAGAGTAATGAAACTCACAAATATTTATGTCTGTCATTAAGAGTGATATGTAAACATGATTACCAAGATATGTTGCCAAAAAAATAAAGGATTTTCAAAATTAGTTTTACATAAATGCTTTGTTAAAGTGAAATATTTCAAATATTCCATCTAATGTTTGCATAAGTTATATTTCAAACTGATTTTTTAAGTTTCTATACTATATTTTTCATTGTGCCTTTTACTAGAAATGTTAATTGTTACAGCACTGTGAAATATGTATACTCTAGGAAAGCAATAAGCTAATTTTTCAGAGGAAAATATTTCAGGTATATATCTGCATGTCACAAATTTCATAAAAAAACAATTTGAAAATAGTTTCAAGTGTACAAGAAGATAAAAAAATGCTACAAAACATATCTTCATCCCCACTATTTTTAACTTATGCTGCATTTGGTTCTCATATGCACGCGTGCGCTCCTGTGCATTCACTCTTGCACATGCACCTTCTTTTTGACTGCACACACATGCACACACACACGTAAGTGACCAGTACTTTAAATTCCAAAGCACCTGCACAGGTTTCTTCCTTGCCTTACTCCATTCTGTATTTGTGTATTCTTTATTCTATGGTGTGAGAACTCTGGCTCAACATAAATGCATTTATTCAACATCAGTACATTATCTTGTTTGCTCAGTCACAGAATTCATAGTTTCAAATTTTCTATGCCAGTTTCACTATAGTAACAGATTGACTTTTTTTTAATTTTTTTTTAGTTGTAGATGGACACAATATCTTTGTTTATTTTTATGTAGTGCATAAGATCGAACCCAGTGCCCCACGCATGCGAGGCAAGCGCTCTACCACTGAGATTCCAGCCCAAAAGACTGACTTTTAAAAAGTTCAAGACGTGTTTGCAATTCTTGCTTCTTAGCCTCATGCTCTGTCTTGTCCCAGTGATTGTGTAGTAAACACCGAGCTTACTGATTACCTGAATTAGTTCTTCTTTGGTTTCCCCTTTTTGCAATGGTATGGTATTTATTTGAAATAAAATTAGATTGATTCGTTTCAACTTACTTTCATTTTTCCCCTTCCTAGCTTTTCCCTGATTTAATTTTATTTTGAATGTGTAGATTAGCATGCTTTTAAAAGTCAGAGCTCCACAAATAATTATCAGACAAGTGTCACTTTTTCTTACACACATCCATCCCATGAGATACGCTTCTTCCCCTTTCCTTTGTCATTTTTATGATAAAGATATAGAGACACGTTTTTCCTTTCTTAACCAGCATACTGCATATACTTGTTTATACTTTGCTCTTCTCCCTAAGTAATCTGCCCTGGAATTCAGTCCATATTGAAACATGGAAATTCTCTTCATTCCTTTTTATGACTGCTTAATATTCCTTTCTGTGGATATTTTATAGTTTTCCAACCAGTCTCCTACACTTGGATATGTAAGAAGTTTCCAACAGGGGCTAGGGATATTGCTCAGTTGGTAGAATGCTTGCCTTGCATGCACAAGGCCCTGTATTCAATCCCCAGCACCACCCACACACACACAAAGAAGTTTCCAACAATTTGAAATTACAGTCGAGTCTATAGTGAATAATCTTATGCATATGTATTTTCATATTATTGGAGAAGTGCCTTTAGAATAAATTCCAAGAAGTGAGATTTCTGGGTCAAGGAGTAAATACATATGTAGCTTTTTTAGATAGTGCCAGATTTCCCACCATAATGGTATTGCACATTCCTCCAGCTGTGTGTGTGAATGCTCATTTCCCAACAGCCTTACCAGCAGAGTGAATTTGTACCAATATGGTAGGTGAGAAATGGTACTGTAGTGTAGTTTTTATTTGCATTTCTATAGTACAAGTGAAGTTATCTTTTCATAGAACATTTTTATATCTTTTTCTGGATTATTTTTTTGCCTATTTTACCAAGGGATTTTTGGTCTTTTATTAATTTCATTTTTATAAATTTGGGTGATTAGTCTTTTATCTGTGATATATGCTGTAAGAATTTCACATCAGCCAGGCGCAGTGGTACACGCCTGTAATCCCAGCACTTTGGGAGGCGAGAGAGGAGAATCACGAGTTCAAAGCCAGCTTCAGCAATGGCAAGGTGCTAAATAACTCAGTGAGACCCTGTCTCTAAATAAAACACAACATAGGGCGGGAATGTGGCTCAGTGGTCAAGTACCCCTGAGTTCAATCCCCCCCCCCAAAAAAAGAATTCCTCATCATATTTGTCATTTGTCTTTAAATTTACTTATACTCTTCACTCCCATTTAAAAATTTTTATATAGTCAAAATTTTAAGTCTTTTCCTTTTATGCATCTGCATTTCTCTAGGGCTGGGATTGTAGCTCAGTGGTAGAGCGCTTGCCTAGCATGTGTGAGGCACTGGGTTCGATCCTCAGCACCACATAAAAGTAAATAAAATAAAGATATTGTGTCCATCTACAACTAAAATATATATAAAAGAACATCTTTCTCTATACCCAGATAATATAAGTTTTCATCAGTGTTTTCTTTTAGTGTTTACGTAGTTTTACTTTTCTATTTACATTTCTGATGCATTTGGAGTTTATATTGTATGTGGTTTGAGGAATGGACCTTTTATGTTTCCAAATGACTATCTAGTTGTCCCAAGATCATTTATTTAAAAAAAAAATTCTTGGGGCTGGGGTTATGGCGCAGTGGTAGCGTGCTCGCCTAGCACGCGGGAGGCACTGGGTTCGATCCTCAGCACCACATAAAAATAAAATAAAGCTATTGTGTCCACCTACAACTAAAAAAAGTAAATATTAAAAAAAAAATTCTTTGTCCCAGTGATTCAAATATCTTTCAGGACTTTCTATTTATATTCCATTGTTTGTGTGCTGTTTGTGTTCCTGGTATTTTTATGTAGAAATAGTCCAGTGGTGTGCCTGGCAAACTGGCTTTCTAAAAAAGAGGAGGGAACTATACTGATCGGTAGCACTTGCCAATTTTTGTGATACAAACACTTCCAGTATGACCAGTTTAAAGCTGCCAATGGTTTTAATCAGCAGATCACCAAATTCTTAAATATTTACAGTTAGCTACAAACCAGCCCCAGGACAGAAATAAGGTCTTCCTCTTAAGTGTTTACCTATATTTTCTTGTGAGTTTATTTCTCCATATGAATTTTAGGGTCAACTTGTCTAACACCATTTTTTAAAAAGCCCTTTGGAATTTTTATTAGGATCACGCTATATTTATAATTAACATGGAGAGAGCTGACATCTTGATGATGTTGAGACATCCTAACCAAAAGGAGGAAATGTCTTTACATTTGTTTGAATTCACATTTATGTCTTTTTTAAAGAATTCCTTGTAGCTTTCTTTATATAGATTTTGAACATTCCTTGTTAAAGTTATTCCTAAATATTTTATCTTTTGTGTTGCTATTATAATTTTTTCATTCATTATATCTTCAAAAGCATCGTTGATGTTTGTGTGTTTTCCTTTTTATTAGTGCATTATGGTTATAAATAATATTGAAGTTTATTTTGACATAATCATACATGCATGGAATATAATTCACTCCAATACAATCCCCAGTACTTCCCCTCTTCCTCTTGTATTCCCTACCCCTGTTCCACTTCATTTACTACTGGTCTTCCTTATATTTATTTATAGTTTTTTTTAAATTAGTGCTTCATGTCACCTCTTCTGTCCTACTTCATTTTGACAATATTAATTCTATACAAGAATATGGGAGGTCTTTCCATCTTCTAAAGGTCTTCAATTTCTTTCTTCAATGTTCTACAGTTTTCATTGCAGAAGTCTTTCACCACCTTTTTTTTTTTTTTTTTTTTGGTACCAGGAATTAAACTCAGTGGCACTCGACCACTGAGCCACATCCCCAGCCCTATTTTGTGTTTTATGTAGAGACAGGGTCTGTCTTTGAACTTGGGATTCTCCTGTCTCAGCCTCCCAAAATACTGGGATTACAGGCGTGCACCTTACCACCTTAGTTAGACTTATTCCCAAGTATTTTTTATTCTGAGTATAAAAAATATTCCCAAGTATTTTTTATTTTTATTTTTATTATTGTGAATGGGATAGTTTTCCTAATTTTTTTCTCAGATTTATTACTGGAGTATAGGAAAGCTATTGAGTTATGTATGTTGATCTTGTGTCCTACTACTTTGCTGAATTTATTTATAAACTCTAGAAGTGTTCTGGTAGTTTTTTGCGACTTCTAGATAAAATATTATATCATAAGTAAGTACATAATTTGACTTCTTTTCCTATTTTTATCCCTTTAATTTCCTTCTCGTCTGATTGCTCTGGCTAGAGTTTCAAGAACTATAAGGAACAGGAGTGGTGAGAGTGATACCCTTGTCTTGTTCCTCACTTTAGAGGAAATGCTCTTTGTTTTTCTCCATTCAGATGATGTTGTCCTTGGGTTTGTCATATGTAGCCTTTATGATGAAGAGGTAAATTCCTTCTATCTCTAGTTTCTCTAGTGTTTAAAATATGAATGGGTGCTGCATTTTGTCAAAGGCTTTTCCACATCCACTGAGATGATCACATGATTCTTGTCCTTAATTCTGTTTGTTTGATGAATTACATTTTGGATTGGTGTATGTTAAACCTAACAACAATGCATTCCTGGGATAAAATCTACTTGATTATGGCATACTACCTCCTTAGTGGTTTTTGAATGTAATTTGCCAATATTTGTAAAGGAATTTTGTGTCTATGTTCATCAGGGATATTCTATTGGTCTGTGGTTTTCTTTCCTTGATGTGTCTTTGTCTCATTTTGGTATCAATGTGATAGTGGCTTCACAGAATGAATTTGGGAATGTTCCCTTCATTTCTATCTTATGGAATAATTTGACGAAGCTTGGCATTAATTCTCTTTTTTAAAGATCTGGTAGGAATTGTCTAAGAATTCATTTGGTCCTGAATATTTCTTTATTGGAAGGCTTATAATTTCTGCTTCAATCTCATGGTTCAATTTGGGTAGGTCATATGTGTCTAGAGATTTGTCTATATCTTCTAGATTTTCTATTTATTGGAGTGTAAGTTTTCAGAATAATTTCTAATGATTCTCTGGATTTCAGTATCTTGGTGATATCTCCTTTTATGTCTAATTTTGTTGATTCAGGTCTTCTCTTTCTTTTGGTTAGTTTGGCTAAGAGTTTGTCAGTCTTGTTTATCTTTTCAAAGACCCAACTCGGTTGCATTGATGCTATGTATTTTTTTTTTAATTCTCAAGTTTATTAACTTTGGCTCTGATCTTATTTCCTGTGTTCTACTGATTTTGGAATTAATTAGTTTAATTTCTAGGGCCCCAAGGTGTAATGTTCAATTACTTACTCTGGCGATCTTACTATTTTTAAAAATATTTTTAGTTGTAGATGGACACAATACCTTTATTTATTTATTTATTTTCATGTGCTGAGGATCAAACCCAGTGCATCATGTGTGCTAGGCAAGCGCTTTATCACTGAGCTACAACACCTGTCCCTTACTATTTTTTTTAAAAGAAACTCAATGCTATAAATTTTCCTCTTAGAACCATGTTCATACTGTCCTAAAGATTTTGATAGTTGTATATCTGTTTCCATTTGCTTCTAAGAATTTAACTTCTCCATGGAGAGCCTCTGTAATTCAAAAGTATATTATTTAATCTCCAGGTATTAAATTTGTTTCATTTTTTATCTTATTTTCTAATTTCATTCCGTTATCTGATAGGATGCAAGGAATTATATTTTTTGTATTTGCTAAGACTTGCTTTGTGCCCTAAAATATGACCTATTTTAGAGAAAGTTCCTCGTGCCACTGAGAAGAAAGTGAATTCAATTGTTGATGGGTGAAATATTCTATACATATCTGTTAGGTCCATTTAATTAATAGTACTTTTTAGTTCTGAAGAGTCTTCCCTAATTTGTCTGGTTGACCTATCTAATGGTGAGAGAGGTCTTAAAATCATCCAGAATTACTGTATTATGGTCTATTTGATTCTTTATATTGAGAAGGATTTGTTTTATGTACATAGATGCACCAGCATCTCTGTGTAAAATCTCAATCCTGCCATCTTGCTAAATTCTTTTATTGTTTTATCAAGTTTCATCTTTGATTCTGTAGACTTTTCTAGGTTTACTGTCCTATCATCTGCAAAAGATACTGTTTTATTTGCTTTTCCTTGTTTTTCTATATCTTAAATTGCATTCTCGATACTTTGAAAATTTTCCATTGCTTTGGAACTATTTGATCACTAAAAATTTGATTGAATTTACCTTTAAAACCACATAGCCTTTGTTCTTTTTTAATGGAATATTTCCTTGATAACTCTATTTCTTCTTTGGACATTGGTCTTTTTAACTGTCTTATTTCTGCTCTGCTTACCTAAGAAATTATTCATTTCCTCCTAGGTTTGCAAAGTTATTTGGACAAAAGCAACCAATGTAGTATTATGAATTTAAAATTTCCCCTGGATCAGTAGTTACATCCCTCCTATCATATCATATATGTATATATTTGCCTCTCTGTACAAGCTTTTTTCTTTAATTACATTAACCAATGCACATTGTTCATTGCTTCAAAGAACCAGAATTTTCATTTAACGCTTTGATGTGTTTTTTCTCTTATTAGTCACTGCTTTATTTATTATTTTCTTCCTGTTCAATACTCTAATTTGTTAGGTTTGTTTTCTAGCTTTTTGAACTGTGAATTTAATTCACTTATTGCCATTCTTTTATTGATACAGATATTTGGGGCTTTGATTTATCCTCTGATCATTATTTTAAACATATTCCATGGATTTTGACATATGATGCTTATCATTATTTTTCTGAAATTTAGTTTGTATTTTCACTTTTACCAAGAAGTTATTTGATGGAAAATCTTCTAATTTCCAGTTAGTGGCTTTTTGTTTTGTTTTCTAGTGCATTGTGATTGGGGAATATTGTTTGTAATATTTGTTTTGTCAAACCTGATGTTCTTTGTGCTTTACTATAGGATCAATTTTTTGTGAACAATTCATGTGCACTTGAAAAGATATATTCTTTCATATCAGGTTATAGTATTTATTATATATCTAAAATATTTACCTTTTTGGTAAATATTTTATATCATGGCTTGATTTTTGTCCACTTGACCCATTATATACTAAGAATAATATTTTAAAGTCTCTTATTATGAGTGTGTTTTGTTTTCTTCTTGCATTTCCTATAAATTTTATTTTATATAGGTTGTTATGTTTGTTGCACAGATATTCTGAACTGTCATTCTTCATTGTGGAATGTGGCTTTTATAAAGGATCCTTTTTTGATGCATTTACATTTTGTGTGGGTGTGTGTGTTTTCTTTTGGCCAGACATCTACTTTGTCTGGTATTAGAGTTCAACTCTTGTTTTATTATGGATTTGAGTTTTGCTTTATAAGCCATTTTGAAAATCATTTTTTTAAAGTATGTGAGTTAACATCCTTTACATTATTGATGTGACTGTTAGTTTAGTTCCATCTGTGTCAGATCATTGTCTGTATTATTTGATATTTGCTGTGTTTCTCCATTGGATTAATCTTCTTTGCTTTTTAACAGATTCCTTGAGATATTTAGAAAGGTTTGTATTTTATTTTAATTGTTACCTTTGTATTAATAGTAGTGCCCTTAATCCTCCTTTTTTTAAAAATCTTTCACTGTCAGTTTTAAATATTATCCTCTGGCCACATATCATCTAGGAAAAAGCCTAGATGAAAAATAAAGCTTACTTTATTTTTCTCAGCCGTTGCCGTTTCCTATCCCTCCAGTTTTCTCTTTTCCGTGTTTTCATATAAATGGAATCATAGTACATAGCCTCTCATGGCTGATGTTTTCACCATGACATATTTGAGTTTTATGTAGATGGTTTTATGTACTTGTAGTTGTTGCATGTTCCTTTTAACTGCTGAATAGTATTTAATATCCATTGTGTGAATTTATCAGGTAATTTTTTAATGATTGTAATCTCGGTAGTAGTTGGAAGAATAGGACAGAGCCCTATATATCCTTCCCCTAGCTTCTGAAATGCCAGTGTCTTACAAAAAAGGAAATTGACATTGGTACAAGATGGTTATTAGCGAGGTTATTGGCTTTTTCATATACCACGAGTTTTTACATGTTCTCGTGTGTGTGTATTTGTACATACCACACACCATCACTAGTGAAGACACTGAGTTGTTCAACAGCATCAGAGAACTCACTGCTTGCTAGCGACACCCCTTTATAGTTGCAACCTTTTTCTTCTCCATCCCTATCCCCTCTATTCCTAACCCCTGCCAGAATAATTTCTTCTCCATCTCTATATTTCTGTCATTTTAAGGATGCAATGTAAATGGAATCATACACAGAACATAATCTTTTAAGACTGACTTTTTTTTTTCATTCAGTATGATGCCCATGAGCTCTCAAGTTCTGGTGTATATCAGTAGTTCATTCTTTTTGTTGTTGAATAAAATAGTCCATGGTAAAATTGTACAGTTTGTGAAAATACAGTGAAAAAATATAATGTATACATTTTCTTTTGCAGAAGCTGGGGAAAACATCTTAAAGTAATGCTAAAGTATATTTTTTACACATGTTAAAATATTTGAGTTAAAAGTATTAATCTGCGTAATTTTTTCTCTTATAGGAATCTTTGCTATAGAGATTTCTGACACACGAAAAGATTCTTCACATTCTGGGAAAGGTCAAAGTTACAAACGGATTTTTTTTTGCTATATGATTGCATTTATCTTTTGAATGCTTGACAATGTTAAATGTATTTATTAACTTCATGCCTCTGAATCTCTGTTCTCATGTGCCACATTGCAGTGATCTGAGATGACTTATACAAATAAAAATGCATATGGCTCTTTCTATCCATACAGTAATAGTGAGTGTAAAACCTGCTTACTTCACTATTGGACACTGTTTTGTTAACTATCCGGAGTAAATAAAGGAGCTTAAAAAAAAAAAAAGAGGGAAAAGTGTTTTTACAAAACTGATTTCCTTTCCTTTCTTGGTATCTCAAATAATTGGTTGGTTAAATTTTTTCCTTTGTGATTTATGTTTTCATGGCTGGAGAAACTGTGCCAAAATAGGCACCGTTTATCAGCACTGGCCTGGGACCCGATATTGCATTTTGGAACCAACCTGACATAAATTCCATGCCATAATGTGACTTCAGAGCAGCAGGAAGTAGGAGTGTGTCAGGGTTTTAAATCTATACTATTGTACCACTCAGACTAATTAACATACATTTTCTACAATTGTGTTTACTCCTACTATTTTTAGAAAGGTAGGTGATGATATATTTGTAAAAAATGTAAGATCTTTAAAAATCTGTATTTTTAATGTTTTCTTTAAAACATTAAAGTACTGCAATCAACTTAATTGCCATTTTATTTTTTTTTTTGCCTGTGGCAGCTGTCTGTAATCCAGAATAACAAGTGCAGTAATGTTTTCTTTTTTCTCTCCTAAAATCTCCTAAACTCTTACCTGTCCATAGACTTTGACTTAATGTTGATATTAGAGCCTGAATGCTACTGTATTTTACTGATATAAGCTATTTGTATTCTTGCCATTTTAATAAAAAGTCCTGTCGCTAATAGTGTTCATATGATGTAGACAGTTTTTCATTTTATGTAGTCATTATTCAATATGACTATAATGATGTAGGATAGTGCCCTGATTTAAATCTTGTGTAATCATTAGAATACTGTTATTTTTATATTAATTCATGCTACATACTCATTTCAGTTTGATCTTTCAAAACTTTGAGGTTTATTTGTCTAGTTTAAGACAGTCATTAGATTGGTTTTAAAAAGAATAATTTAAAATTATAAACATTTTAAAGAATAATAAGCAAAAAAGTTGTTCTTGATAATATTAAATAATATACTGACATGCAAAATTAACCTTTTTTTGATGACTCAATGACCTTAGTACTAGCTCATCACAACATTAATTTTTGTCTTTTCATCTAGAATTGACAAATGAACTATGACATGCCTGTATCATGTTAGATATAGAAGGCAGTATGTTAGGGCATGAGAGAAATAGGAATAAAGTATGTAAGAAAATAGTTCCATACTTGGTTAAAAGTATACTATACTTCTGCCATTAATTATAAACGATTTAAAAGGAAAATTATATGGTAGTATAAAGGGACCAACATTACCAAAGGTAGGCGAAACCTCAGTGGTGTTCTCTGTTAAAGAAGAAAATTTTTGTTAAGTCATGTTCAAGAACATTTATCGTTTTAAATGAGATTCTAATTGCTTGATATATTTAATAGCCTATTATACGGTAGAGATTGGCTAGTGCACTTAATACCAGTACTACCACACATATTCCTTCTTGGATGACAAAAAAAATCTGAAAGAGCTGTCTCAGCTCTCAAATGTTATGTTGAATACAAAACATCTACTCTTGTTGAAGTGAGGGTGCTGTGAAAGAGAACTGTTAACTCTCTGAAAAATTTAAATACAGAATTTGTTATGTTTTGAAGTTATGTACACCAGGAGGATTCTTTTAGTCTGTGCTTTTCTTCTATTAATTTGAGCTACTCTACTGTCCAACCTTCTGTTGGAAGTAGAAGCCAGGCATTTGCATGAGAATCCACTCTGAAGTTCATGGGCTATGGTTCCAAAGGAACAGGTAATGTCCTTTTTATCTTTGGAGTATTACTGTTAGAATTCAACCCCTATTAATTACAATTTGTCAAGAGATTTTAAAAACTGTCTATCTGACACTCTTGAGTATTGGCTACAATGATTACAGGTGATTCATCCTGGGGAAATAAAAGAAGAAACAAAAATATGAGTGGAAGCTACTGGGCTTGTCATTAATTATGATTCTTAAACAGTTATTGCTTCAAGAATTATTTGAAATTATGCATTGAGGTACTGAAAATATATTTTCCATTAGTCTTCTGTTAAGAGTCTGCTGGTTTTTTCTTTCCTGTCTTTACATTTTCTGATAAGTCTTTGCTTTGGCTTTTTTATAGTCTCCGTGGTTTCCCAAATGTTGTGCTTGAAGTTGCATTTTTTTTGCATAATCAAATAGTTTACAACTCAATTTACAACTCTTATTTACTTTTAGTAAGGTACAATGAATGCTACTAATTAAAAAAAGAATCTTCAAAATTCATGTATCTGTACTCTTTTCCATAACAACAATCATAGCAAATCATAGGCTATTAAATAGCACAAATTTGTTCAGTTAAGCCATAAGATATCAGAATGTAACTTAGACTTTTTGTTAGCTCTGAACTTGGCAAGTGAAGAAAAACTCTGGTCTAATAAACTCTGGTCTTTTAAAAATTAAAAGCTCAAGATAATCAGACCACCAGTTCAAGCCCCTAGATATAGTCTTTGCCCCTTGGTATATTTCTGCACAATCAGAATGAGTTACACTAATTATCCTGAAACTTTCTATAAATCTCCCAATGAAATTTAAGAACATTTAATGTTTTTACACAAAAAAAGATTTATATTAAAGACCAAAGCTTCATTATCTTAATGTTTTATGATCTCTACAAAACAATCTTGTCATTATCAATGCCCTTTGGATTAATACCATGTCACAGACAAGATAACACGTAGTTGATCAAATTGAACTCACCTCTTCTAGTAAATTCTTTGATCTTTTAAGGATTATGTGAATATATTACATAAATGCATTATGGTTTAGAAAACAATATTTTGTAAGTATAAAATATATTTTAAGTTATTTTTTAAATTTTTTTTAGATGTTGATGGACATTTATTTTTTTCATTTATTTATATGTGGTGCTGAGAATCGAACCCAGTGCCTCACACATAGTAGGCAAGTGTTCTACCACTGAGCCACAACCCCAGCCCTTAGATGCTTCTTAATATCTTGGGTGCTTCTTGGGGCTGGGGCTGTAGCTTAGTGGTTGAGCGCTTGCCTAGCATGTGTGAGACACTGGGTTCGATCCTCAGCACCACATATAAATAATAAATGAATAAAATAAAGATCCATCAACAATTAAAAAGAATACTTTAAAAAAAATATCTTAGGTGATAATATCTTTTTTTTTTTTAGTTATACATGGACCCAGTGTCTTTATTTGGTTTACTTATGTGGTGCTGAGGATCGAACCCAGTGCCTCACATGTGCGAGGCAAGTGCTCTGCCACTGAGCCACAACCTCAGCCCAAGGAGCTTCTTAATATCTTAGGTGCTTCTTAATGTTTGAGTTTCAACAGAATTCATAGAAATAAGCAACACTTGTGATTGTGTAATAAACATGCAATTTAAAATATTCAAGTATAAACAAGTAATACTTTGGCATCTCTGTTAGGTAAGAATTTATCTAAGGTTAGAATGTTGTCAGGCACAAAGTAAATTATCAATAATAAATGTTTTTACTGTAGGATCTCCCTCACTTAGCCCTAGAGAAATTAGAAAGGACCCAGACCCATGTCTTCTTCCATTAGTATTTCCTGATATTAAGGCCATTTAAAATAAAGATTGAATTTACCAAAGTTACCAAAGTCACAGTAATATTTCTTACAGCAAAATGATTCAGGAGTTTAATTTATGTGGCAATAACATCTACAGGCAGAAAGATGATCACAATATTGTCAGATGTTAAATCTGTTGTATATCAAGATGCTACAAAAAAACTAGATCAGTAGAGGGAAGGGAACAGGGAGGTAGGAAGGAAGGGAAAGGGGAAATACTGGGGACTGAATTAGAGCAAATTATATCCCATGCTTTTATAATCATGTGAAAATGAATCTTAATGTTATATATAACTAAAAAGAACCAATAAAGTTTGTTAAAAAAGGATGCAGATTGAAATGTGATGCAAATAGTAGGAAAAAATATCCTTTGTTCATTGTCCACTCGGTAGTCCTGACCCTAGATCTACTTTAGAAGGGTTTGTGAAGCTTCACCAAAAGATGCAGTGAAGTTCAGTGGCCAAGAAGCAGAGCACAGCGTGATCACCAGTTCTGAAGAATCTAGCCAACTGTCCTGAGTGTGGCAGGCTTAGATGAGCATTGATTACGTTATGTTACGTCATACTTGGTTATTTCATGCTTCTCTTTTCCAAACAGCACTTAATTTTTTATTATGGAGTTAGCACATTTGTTATGCTGCTTCCTTTGATTGTCTAGGAATTGTTCTCCAATATACTATCCTTATCTCTTTTCTGACTTTACAGCTTGTCCCTTAGCTTTTTTAAAAAAAACATTTTTAGTTGTAGATGGACACAATACCTCATTTATTTTTATGTGGTGCCAAGGATGGAACCCGGTGCCTCACATGTGCTGGGCAAGCACTCTACCACTGAGCCACAACTCCAGACCCCTTAGCTTTTTTATTTTATTATAGCAAATGTCCTTTTCTAGTTTGTGTTAGTGAAATGAATTGTGTGCTTTACTGGTAACCTGAGTCGACGTTAGTGAATAACTCTTCATTTGCTCTGTTATAAATATGCTCTTAGACATAGTCCTGTCCTCAGAGAATATTACCAGAGAGGCCATACAGCACACTGGGGAATTACATTGATGGCTGTGCCTTTGTCAGCATGTTGAAAGTTTTCATTAAATGTGGACTGTTGTTATAGGACCTCCTTGTGGCATCTGTGCAGTTGTTTAAGGATATGATTATTTATACATTTTCATATGTGCTCAAGCCAATTTGAAAAGATTTGCAAAATTGATAATCTGGGACTGCTATCAAGTTTTGTCTTTAATCTTAACTGTTTAATTATTGAATGTGTTAAGTTTTTTGAAATATTTGCAGCTTTTAAACCCAAGACCTTAGAATGGTGACAAGCACATTGTAAGTTTTTGATAAATGTTAACAGTCATTATAGGACCTCCCACATTTATCCCATGGAGAAATTGGAAAGGACACAAAGACCCATATTCTCTTTCATTAGTACTTACTGAAGTTAAGGACATTTAAAATGCTTAAAGGAATTAATTTACCAAAGTTATCAAGCATAGCAGGGTTGTGATTCACTACTAAGAATTCTAGTATGTCTTAAATAGCATATTTTCAGCAGATTTCTTTAGTTAAAATATGTAAATGTTCAGTGGAGAACTGAACATCAGATTTTAAAAACACCACCTCAAATCTCTCACAATAGCAAAGCTCATAATTTTGAGTAAAATTTCTACATATTAGTAGTATCTCTTTACCATGCTTTCCCAGATTTCTTGGCTAAATATCACAGCATTTCTTGAGTGAGAGAGATTTGGCCAGACTGATGCTTCTAAGTACAGCATGTGAAATATTATTTCCTGAGATAACATCATTAAATTACATGATGAAACTCAGATATACTAAAAGGTAAGTCAGAATCTAGCTATGCTGTTCCAGTGTGGAGTGCCATCTCCATAGCCCCACTCTTTCAGTAATGTTCTCATTTCTGTCAATGCATTTCTTACATCAGAATGGTTTGGTGGTTATTCTGAATTTATACTTCCTTTTATGTAAATTAATCAAAACATTAAATTATACCATGAAATTAATGTACTCAAAAGTAGCACCAATTTCTCTTCCCATTAGAAGCATTTGGTCTGTAATTATCATTTTTAGATATAATCCAGGGCTTTGAGACCACCTGAGAAAGACAGAGCCCACAGTCTTTTGCACTTGTGTCTTATAAAAGTGGAGAGTGCAGGAGGCTGGTTAAAGGAGACTGAGGACATAGATTCTCCATGAATATGAGATTAGGAATTTTTGGAAGGCCCAAGATGATTAAAAATGATAGCTAATAGCAGACATGCCCACACGTGTGTGTAGATATGTGTGTATATAAATATAAATGTATTTCATTTATGTTTTAAAGTTGTTTAGATATTTGCTGATCCTCAAAAAATTAATAGGCTGCCATTTTTTATGATTGGAATGTGTCCCCTGAAATTCACGTGTTGAGGTTTTGGAAACTTCATCCCTAAATTCCTATGTTGATAGTATTTGGAGGCGGGGTCTTTTTATGGGGGAGGGGGACTTAGGATTAGACGTGGCATAAGGGCAGAGCCCCATGAGGGAAATAGAGGGAAATAGTGGCTTTGTAAGAAAAGGCAGAAACCTGCTCTCCTGCTGTCCTCCTGATGCCCCCAGGTGGTGGGATGGCAGGAAGCCTCACCCAAGGAGAGCACCTTGACACTGGAATTCCCAGCCTTCAGAGTTGATAAATTGCCTTGCTTTATAGTTACCCGGTCTGTGGTATTCTGTCATGCCATCAAGAAACACCACCAAGTGAAAAAGGACATATTCTAATTGCTTACAGACTTAATGTAAGCCAATAAAAATGTAATTCCCTAAAAAAATGCCAAAACAATGCCATTTTTTATTAAAGGAGAAGACAAATGCTCCATTCAGGAGGGTATGTTTGCCATGACCAGTTTGTTTCTGTGAAGACAATGAGGGAATGGGTGTTAAACAGCACTGGTGGTTGGTAAGGTGGAAAAAGTGGGAGAACAAGAATCAGGAATAGTAATGATTGTGCTATTGACGTTCTTAGCTACAAAATGTAGAGGGGTCAGCAGGCTGTTGGTCTCACTTTGGTTCAGTGTCTCAGCTCTTCAGCTGTTAGACTGCAGGCCTGTGCTGTTCACTGCTCTGTTCCCCACACCTCGGTCCCCACACTGCTCAGTGTCTCAGTTCTTCAGCTGTTAGACTTCAGGGCCTGTGCTGTTCACTGCTCTGTTCCCCACACTGCTAGTTCCTGGCTCTGTACAGTTGTTAGCATGAATGAGTGAGTCAAGAATCCAAGGCCTTTACATGACATGAGTATACAACTCTGTGCTCCAGCCAAATTGGGGTACACACCCCTGATGCTTTCATATCGATATTGTGCTGTGTTCATGCTAATCCCGAATCTTCTGATCTCTTATCAAAATCCTACTCAGTTTATAAAAATCTCCACCAACAACATTTGCTGAATACTTGGTTCCAGACACTTGGAATACACAGATAGAAGGAGTTCACAGTCACGTTCAGGAGACAAGCAAATAGAAAAGATAGTTTGGTAAATACTATGATAAGGCATACATGGGATGCTAGAGAAGCATGGAGTAGAGAGAGGATCTCTAAGATTGGGAGGAGTTACAGAGCCTGCAAAGAGCAAGCAGTGCGTGAGCCGAGTGAAAGGATGAAGGGGGAGAAACGTGCTCCACGAGGAGAGACCAGTGTGTGCACAGGCACCAAGTCTGAAGGAGCTGAGCGCTGTTAGGGTTCTGATCTGCAATATTCCCCAGAGGTTCGTGTGTTGAAGCTTCGTCCCCAGTGGAGCGGTGTGCAGAGCTGGCGCTTGGGGGAAGTGAATGGATCCTGAGGGCTCTGACCTCATTAACGGGACAACTGATTCATAATTGATGGACTCATAATTGAATGGACTACTGAGGTGGTGGAATCTGTAGGAGGTGGGGCTAGTTGAAGGAAGTAGGTCACTTTGTGCCCTGGAAGGGTATAACTGATCCCCAGCCCCTTTGTCTCTGCCATCAGATAAACCACTTTGCTCTACCACATACTCCCTGCCATGGTATTCTGCCTCACCATTAGCCCAGAAGCACTGCAGCCAGGTGACCATGAACTGAAACCTCTGAAACTGAGCCAAAATATTTCCTCCTCTAACTCCTCTAAGTTGTATAGATCTGTCACAGCACCGAAAGGCTAACAAACAGTCTGAAGAACGCACATCACTCAGTGAAGATGGAGTATAGGGTGTGCAGCTGCACTTGGCCAAAGGAGTGGTCAAGACGGGTTAAGTTATGAAGGGTCTTTATCCAGAAAGCCATTGAAAAGTTTCCAGCCGTTGAAACAATGGTTTGGTATCTTTTAACTGGGAATGATCTAGTCAGGTTTGCGTTTTTGAAGGATTCCTCTAGAGTGGAGATAGATCAGTAAGGTGGTCATTGCTATGAGCCCTAAAACCAAAATCGTGGGAATGGAGTACAGCGGATCGCTGACACTTAGCAGTTAGGACTTGGTAAACAACTGGATGAAGGAAGTGAGAAGAGTTTTAAGATTATTTTTGAGGTTTCTGGCATAGGCAATTCTAAGAGCTGATTTACCAAAATAGAGAATAGAAGATGAAAAATGGAGATGAGTTCCCATCATTATTTAGTTTCTCCAGGGAAATCTATTATCCAGTTGGCCATTTGCTCCTGATTTTCTTCTCTGGCAGCTTTTCAGTCTTTTTCATACAACTCCTCTGCCTTTAAATAACATCTTTTTTATTTTTTCAGAGATCCATTTTAGACTTCTCTATAAATTTTCTCTGACATCTCATCCAGTTCCTTGGTCTTAATTATCATCTGGGTATTGGTGACTTCCTAGTTTTTACCTCCAGATCTGATCTTTCTCTTGAGACATAGCTCTTGTTGCCTATTGCATATCTCTACTCAGATGCCTTAGAGATGCTTAGTCTCTGTGTCTAAACCAAATCCAACAGTGTCTCCTCCCTGCATCCTTTGTGCTTGTTCCCCAGTGTCACCAGCCACCATGTCAGACGCCTGAATCCTGAGCCCAGCTGCCATCCCACATCACTCCCTTCCATATTCACCACTTCCTTTACTACAAAAGAACACTTTAGGAAATTAATGAAGTTGTAAATGAATGGAAAGACATTGTGTTCACAGTTTAGAAGGCTTAATATCGCTAAGATGGTAATACTACTACAAATCATCTACAGGTTAAATGCAATCCTTATCACAATCCCCATGGAATTATTTGCAGAAATGGAAAAGCTGATCCTAAAATTTGTAAGGAGTTTCAAGGGAAAAACAGTTTTGAAAAGAGAAAAGTCAGAGGATTCAGTTTCCCAGTTTCAAAACTTATTCCAGGGCTGGGGCTGTAGCTCAGTGGTGGAGCACTTGCCTCGCAAGTGTGAGGCACTGGGTTCGATCCTCAGCACCTCATATAAATATATAAACAAAGCTATTGTGTCCATCTACAACTAAAAAATATTTAAAAAAAAAAAACATTCCAATACGCAGTAACCAAAACAGTATTACATAAGAATACATATGTGGATTAATGGAATACAATTTAGAGTCCATAAATAAACCCATGACTCTCTGGTCACTTGATTTTCAACAAGTTTTCCAAGGCCATTTGTAGGGGAAAGAATGGTCTCTCTAACTAAAGGTGCTAGGATAACTGGATATTCACATACAAAATAATGAAGTTGGGCATTTATGCCACATACAAAGATCAACTCAAAATAGAACAAATATCTAAATTTAAGAGTGAAAGCTACAAGCTCTTAGAAGAAACCAGAAGGTCAAATCTTCATGACTTTGGATTTGGTGATGGTTTCTTAAATATGACTAAAACCACAAGCAATTAAAAATAAGACTTCATAAAAATTTTAAAATATGCACGTCAAAAGACTATCAAAGTGAAAGATAACCCACATGGTAGGAGAAAACACTTATAAATTATATCTGATAAAGGTTTAGTATCCATAACATAAGGAACTCTTAATAACAAAAGAGCCAATTAAAAATAGGCAAAGGACATGAGCAGATAAAGAAGATATACAGTGACTGTGAGCACATGAAATGTCACTAGTTATTAGGGAAATGGAAATCAAAACCACAGCAACACACTACTTAGGAATGGGTAATATATAAAAAGAAATATTATTCATAAATAAAAATGAAGTACTGATGTGATATTATAAATGTACTAAATGCCACCGAATCATACAATTCATTGTGGCTCAAAAGGTAAACTTTATTTTACCACAATTTTGAAAAATTACTTTCTCTGCCTCCCAGTGTTAATCTAATTTGGTCAGATCCCCTTGTAAAAGCACTGAGCATTTCTTGTTTGAAGATTTTGTCACAGATATTATCCATGTAATTATTTGTCTAATATCGGTCATTCTATAGAATAAAATCTATCAGGGCAAGAGATCACATCTGTCTTCACCATTGTTATCTCCCAAGGTCTAGTGCAGTACTTAACATGTATACTATGAGTTTTATAAATATTTCTGGAACAGATGAAGAAATGAACCTAAACAAGTCCCAACAATTCTACCTCCTAAACAGCTTTAAAATGAATATACCTTTCTCTATTTCTGGTTTAATCCAGACAATAAAATCTCCTTAATCTAAAACAACGTGATGGCCTCTCTCTTCTTTAGTCACACCCCATCCAATTCATTTTCCACATGGTAACCAAACAGTTTTAAAACACAAACATAGTTATAGCCTCCTCCCCGAGACACACCCTGTGAGTACCAAATTTGTGTTTAAGCTGAACTCCCAGCTCTCCAGCACTGCCTTGGCAGCCCCTTGGCTTCTTGCCTCACCCCTCCTGCCTTCCAATTATGTCCTATAGTTATTCTGAATTTCTTTCAGTACCTCCTCTCAGTTTAGAATATTTTTGCTTAACATTGTGTTCCTAGCACCTAGCATATAGTGTGCATTCAATAATTTTTTGTTAAAAAATGAAAGTCCTCTTAAATTGTTGCTCAATTTCTGTATCTTCTACTCATGTTATGAATTTCGTATTTCCTGTACACTCTATTGCAGTCTATGGTGAAGTCTTGTTTGTCTTACTGGACACACATGAACTTGGGAAGAAAGGTTTGGTTTATTTATCATGTTAGGGACCATGCCAGGCTCATGTTTCCCAGTCAAGCTATATTCATTGGAAGAGTGAAACATGGCAGTTTTAGATTAAAGAACGTGGTTTTTGGAATTTCACTGCTGGCCTTAATGTCACGTGTACTTGGACAAGCTAGCAGTTACACTTTCTAAATTTTATCGTCGTCTTCATCTGTAAGAGGTCTGTCTATAAGAGTACATAACTCGTAATAGCATCATGTGGATCCACAGATAATGTCTAAGTGCTCTGTATAAGGCCAGACTTAGAGTAATGTAGATCAGTAGATGTTGGCTTGTATAATTGTAGAGTTAACGAAGAAGCATATAGGTTCAAAATTCAAGAGAGAAAGCCGACCAGAGAAAAAGATTTCAAGTCCTTAGCAGGTATGTGATGTAAGATTGAACATATGAAAAATAAGACAGAGTAAACAAAACAAAACAAAAAATTTGAGAAAGGAACTTACCATATGGCTCAATTGCAAATAGGACTTCACAGTTGTAATGAGGTAAACACTGAACATAAAGCTAAGGAAAATTCCAATTTAATGAGAAACAAGGAATGGGAAGAGAGCAGGCGTGTGATATGGGCTTGGAGGAAAAGAAAGCTAAATTCTCTTTTGTAGCAGGAAGTCGATTGACAATGCCGAAAATTGAAATATCAAGAAACAGTGCCCGGCGCGGTTGCGCACGCCTTTAATCTCAGCACTTTGGGAGGCCGAGACAGGAGAATCGCGAGTTCAAAGCCAGCCTCAGCAATGGAGAGGCACTAAGCAACTCAGTGAGACCCTGTCTCTACATAAAACACAAAATAGGGCTGGGGATGTGGCTCAGTGGTCGAGTGTCCCTGAGTTCGATCTCCAGTACCAAAAAAAAAAGAAAGAAAAAGAAATAGTGACATAAGTGTTCATTAGAGACAGGGATTCCAAAGTAATCAACTATAAAAGGTACAAATTATCATCTGCAGAGGGAGAAGTATGGGAGTGGGAATGAGACAGGCTGGAGATTTGTAAGAGAGTTAAAAATGCATAAATATTAATGCTGCTCATTTTTTTTAAGAGGTGAGAGACTGGTCGATAATGAGAAGGCTTTTGAAGTCTTCTCTAATCCTGTAAGGCCTAAATTATTTTATTCTTCTCTGACCCTCTCATTAAAATGTCTACCTTGGGCTGGGGCTGTAGCTCAGTGGTAGCACGCTTGCCTAGCACGCGTGAGGCACTGGGTTCGATCCTCAGCACCACATAAAAATCAAATAAAGATATTCTGTCCACCTACAACTAAAAAATAAAAAAAATAAAATGTCTACCTTTATAGCCATTTATCACATTATACTTTATATTACTTTTGTACATATTTTTATTTTTTAGCAGATTCCGAGTATTTTGAGCGAAGTTATACCCATTTTTTAACCTTTAATCCCACTTCTCCCCTACTCAAAAAAATAAGTGATTTGCACATGACAGGTGGTCTTCAAGGATAACATGTTTGAAGTATATGAAACGTAAGAAAAGAACGTCCATGTGTTTTTGCTTGATGTCATCAGACATAAAGCAGGAACCCAGTTTTTAAGCCTTTCAGTCTGTTGCCATGTTGGAAGTTTAGGTAGATGCTTAACAGACTTTAGGATGATGAACAAGCCGTGTTGAGAGCTCCACGTTTTGAGCAAGGTAACCAGCTTTATGTATGCCAAAGCTAACTCTCCAAAACAACAGCCATTATTCCTAATGTGCTAGGAAAATACAGTGGAACATAATTATATCTTTTATATCTTTACAACACTCTTATTTAATGGTCATCTACTTAATAAATGTTCACTCTTTTATTTGTGTGCTTCAGAGTCTACTTGTTTGTGGCATTTTCTGGTGTTTCCCCACCTCTGGTACTAAGAACATAAACATTTTGTTCCTGTTTCTCAGAACCTTTTCCCTGAGTGTCTTTTGTCCTCCTTCTTTCCTCCCTTTCTTCCTTTGGTTTTCTTCCAATTTTCTGGTGGTTTTATTGAGGTCTCATCTATACTCCATACAATCCACCTACTCAAGGTGCACGGTTTCATGGGTTTTAGCACATCCACTATCACCACGATCCAATGCTAGAACGTTTTGTCACCAAAAAGAAACCCTGTACCCATTCGTTCCCTGTTCCCCAACCTTCTGTCTTAGCAATCACAAACTTCAGTATCCATGATTTGTCTAATTTTGACATTGCATAAAAAATGAACCATATACTAAATGGGCTTTGTGACTGTTTTCACTTGGCATAACATTTTCAAGCGCTATCCATATTATAGTGGAATTGATATTTCTTCCAATTCTTTAAAAAAGATTTATTTCATTTTATTTCTTAGAGCATCATAATTATACATAGCATTTGGGTTCATTCTGACCAAATAACACGTGCAAGGAATTTGATTTCAATCCCCATTTCTGTCTTCCCCTTCCTTCCTTCTTCCCCCTATTCTTTCTCCTCTCCTTCATTGATTTTCCTTTCACTCCTTTATTTATTTATTGTGATTGGTACTTTCTACATATGTGTGTATATATATATACAGGTGAAATTCTTTTTGGTATATTTATAAATGTATGTAATAAGCTATTATTTATTTCGTTCTGTATTTCTACCTCTTCTTACCCCCTCCACCATATTCTTATTCTATCCTATTGATCTACACTCTGTCTTTATGATACCCAATCTCCTTCCCTGCACCTTCTTTCTCTTATTTTGCTCTAGCTTCCACATATGAGAGAAAATATTCAGCTTTGGATTTTCTGAGTTTGGCTTATTTCACTCAGCATGATTTTCTCCATTTCCATCCTTTTACCAGCAAAGACCATTATTTCATTCTTTATGGCTGAGTAAAATTCCATTGTGTGTGTGTGTGTGTGTGTGTGTGTGTGTGTGTGTGTATACACACCATGATTTCTTTCTTTTTTTATTTTTATTTTTTTATTTTTATTTTTGGTACTGGGGATTGAACTCAGGGACACTCGACCACTGAGCCACATCCCCAGCCCTATTTTGTGTTTTATGTAGAGACAGGGTCTCACCGAGTTGCTTAGCGCCTCACCCTTGCTGGGGCTGGCTTTGAACTCGCGATTCTCCTGTCTCAGCCTCCCAAAGTGCAGGGATTACAGGTGTGTGCCACCGCACCTGGCTTATACCATGATTTCTTGATCCATTCATCTGTTGGTGGGCATCTGGGTTGATTCCACAATTTGGCTAATGTCAATCGTGCTCCTATAAACATGGAAGTGGTGTATCACTGTAGTATACTGATTTTAGTTCTTTTGGATAAATACCAAGGAGTGAGATAGCTGAGTCGTATGGTGGTTCCATTCCTAGTTGTTGGAGGAACCTCCACACTGCATTCCAAAGTGACTGTACTAATTTATAATCCCATCAACAATGAGTGAGTGTACCTTTTTCCCTACATCCTGTCTAGCATTTATTTTTGTTTGTGTTCTTAATAATTGCCATTCTGATTGGGGTGAGATGAAATCTTAAGTATAATTTTGATTTGCATTTCCCTGATTGCTAGAGATGTCGAACACTGTTTCATATATTTGTTGCCCATTTGTATTTCCTCTTTTAAGAAGTTTCCATTTCTTCTTTGGCCCATTTATTAATTGGGTTATTTGAGGGGTTTTTGGTATTAAGTTTTTTGAGTTCTGTGTATATTCTGGATATTAATTCCCTGTCAGAAGAGTGGCTAGCAAATATTTTTTTCCCATTCTCTAGGCACTCCTTTCACTCTCTTAATTGTTTCCTTTGATGTGCAGAAGCTTTTCAGTTTGATGGCACTTGATTTTATTTCTTGAGCTTTAGGGGTCTTGGTGAGGAAGTCATTTCCTGTTCCTATATGATGGAGTGTTGACTCTATGTTTTCTTCTAACAGTTGCATAGTTTCTGGTCGAATTCTCAAGCCTTTGATCCATTTTTATTTGGCTTTTGTGCAGGGTAAAAGATAGGGTCTAATTTCACTCTTCTACATGTGGATATTCAATTTCTCCAGCACCATTTGTTTTTCTTCCCTATGGGATATGATTTATCAAATATAATTTATCTTATTTATCCAGTCATGAGTAGATAAACATTTGAGTCGTTTCCTCCACTTGGCTCTCATGAATAATACTCTGAACAAATATAGACATGTTTTCAACGTTCTTGGGTATGTAACTAGAAGATGATTGGCTGGGTTGTATAGTAATAGTTGTAGGAACCACCAAACTGCTTTTCAAAGAATCTATTTTTTTATATTCCCACCAGCAACATATGATAATTACAATTTTTGTCCATATCCTCTCCAACACTTATTATTTTTATTATAGTCATCCTAGTAGGTATGAAATTATTTGGTTTGGAATTGAATCTCCCTGGTGGTTGTAGGGTTGATCATTGTTTCCTGTGTTTATTAGCCATTTGTTTATCGTATTTGGAGAAATATCTATTCAGATCAACTGCCAATTTATTAACTGTGTCATCTTTTTATGATTGAGCTATAAGTATTCTCTTTATATATTTTGATACAAATTCCTTATCTTTTATATAATTTTCAAAGTTTACCCTCGTTCTGTGTATTGTCTTTTCACTTGCCCTTTTTTTTTTTTTGGTACCAAGGATTGAAGCCAGGGCCACTGAGCCACATCCCCAGCCCTTTCTTGCCTTTTTAAATATATTTTATTTAGAGACAGGGTATTGCTGAGTTGCTTAGGATCTTGCTAAGTTTCTGAGGCAGGCTTTGAACTCATGATCCTCCTGCCTTAGCCTCCTGAGCTGCTGGAATTACAGGCATACACCACTGCACCTGGCCTCATTTCACTTTCTTAATGACAGAACTTGTAGTGCATAGTTTTAAATTGTGTCATATCTAAGAAGTCATTGCCAAACTTGAGATCATAAAAGTGCCTGTGTTTCTCTTTAGAGTTGTACAGCTTTGCTGCTTTAATCTGTGATCCTCTTTGAGTTAATTTTTATGCTCAGTCTGAGGAAGGGATCCAAATTCATTCTTTTGCACATAGCCATCCAGTTCTATGAGCATCATTTGTTGTAAAGACCATTCTTTCCCCCCCACTGAATTGCCTCAGCACCCTTGTTAAAAATAGATTGACCTAAATTTGAGGGTTTATTTCTGGACTCTCAGTTCTGTTCCATTGATCTATGGCTCTCTCTATGCCACTACTACCCTGTCTTGATTACAGTAGCTTTGCACTAAATTTTGAAACCAGAAAATACAAGCCAAGCAATTTTACTCTCTTTTCAGGATTGTTTTGGCTACCCTGGGTCTCTTGAATTTCCATATGAATTTTAGGATCTAGTTGTCAACATCTGAAAAATAGGCAGATGGTTTTGAAAAGAAATGCATTCAATCAATTTAGAAGGGAGTATTGCCATCTTAACAATGTTAAGACTTCTGATCCATGAACTTGTGCTATTGATCTTTCCATTTATTTTGTTTCCTTTAATTTCTTTTGACAATGTTTTTAAAGTTTTAGTTGTTTAAATTTTGCACCTCTTTAGTTTTTTGTTGTTGTTGTTTTTGGGTTTTTTTGGTACCAGTAATGGAACACAGTGGCACTCAGCCACTGAGCCACATCCCCAGCCCTATTTTGTATTTTATTTAGAGACAGGGTCTCACTGAGTTGCTTAGCACCTCACTTTTGCTGAGTCTGGCTTTGAACTTGCAATTCTCCTGCCTCAGCCTCCTGAGCTGCTGGGATTACAGGCATATATCACTGCGCTCGGCTCTTTTGATAAATTTATTCTAAATTGTTTTATTCTTTTTCATGCTATTACAAGCAGAATTATTTCTTAATTTCATTTTCAGATTGTTCATCACTGTTCTACTGAAATACAGTTGATTTTCATACTGATCTTAAATCCTGTGAACTTTTGTTCTAATAGTTTTCAGTGGTTTCCTTAGGGTTTTCTATGCCATGGCATCTGCAAAGAGAGAGTTTTACTTCTTCCTTTCTAATGTGGGTGCCTTTTTTTAATAAATTATTCTTAAATATTTATTTTTTAGTTGTACGTGGACAGAATATCTTTATTTTATTTTTATGTGGTGCTGAGGATCGAACCCAGTGCCTCATGCGTGCTAGGCCAGCACGCTACCACTGCGCCACAACCCCAACCCAGCCTTCTATTTCTCCCTATTATCCTGGCTATAATCTCCAGTATAATATTGAATAGAAATAGAACAGACAGCCTTGTCTTGTTCCTGATTTAAGGGGAAAGCATGCATAAATTATTAAAAAAAGAAAAGTATGGTAAAGCTTTTACCATAAAGTATAAGCTTAGCTGTAAATTTGTGGTAAATGCTTTTGATCAAACTGAGGGAGTCCCCTTCTATTCCTACTTTGGTTTTTCATAAAATATTATTGGATTTTGTCAAGTGGTTTTTCTGCATCTATTGAGATTATCATGTGGGTTTTTTCAAATATTTTCATTGATGTTGTGTGTTACATTAATTGATTTTTGGATGTTAAGCCAGCTCTCCATCTCTGGGATAAATGCATGTCCATTCGCCATGCTATAAAATTCTTTTAATAATTTTCTTTTAGTTTGGAGATTCAGAATGGCAGATTAGAGGAAGACTATTTCCAGCCAGGCATGGTGGCACATGCCTGGCTGGAAATCCCAGCACTTTGGGAGGCTGAGACAGGAGAATCGCGAGTTCAAAGCCAGCCTCAGCAACGGCGACGCACTAAGCAACTCAGTGAGACCCTGTCTCTACATAAAACACAAAATAGGGCTGGGGATGTGGCTCAGTGGTCGAGTACCCCTGAGTTCAATCCCCAGTACCAAAAAAAAAAAAATACTACTTACAATTGCTTCATGGCTCAGGATTTAAAGCAGCAGGAGTACTGCTTCTCAGTGAGGTAGGTGAAAGAGCGATTTCACTAAAATTCCAGACTGAACAGAATGTCTTAAAGACTCAGAAATTTGGGTGCATTGAACAAAGAACAAAAAAGAGTACATTGCATCCAAGCCAATTGTGACAGCGGTAGTAGCAGCAGCGCGGGTTCAGAGGAAGGGGTAGGATGATACAGAGAGAGCAACACAGTGGAGAGCTCTGGCACAGAAAAACCCGTGGCTTAGAAAAGCAGCCTGAGCTCAGCCGATCCAGAGGCTGCTCTCCAATCAGAATGGCAGTCATCAAGACTGCAACAATGATAAATGCTGGAGAGGATGTGGAGGGAAAGGAGCACTGTGCAGTCGGTGAGGCTGAACTAAGAGTAGGAATGGAATCCTCGTATGACCCAGCACTCCTTGGGATTTATCCAAAAGCATTTAAGTCAATATTATGTAGCAATACGTACATACCATGTTTATAGCAGTACAATTCACAGTTGTCTGTTGTGACTATGACCAACATAGGTGTCCATCAATGGATGAATGGATAAAATGTGGTATATATACACAGTGGAGTTTTATTCAGCCATAAAAAATAGTAAATTATGTCATTTGCAAGAAAATGGGTAGAACTTGAGAACACTATGTAAAGCACAATAAACCAAACTTGGAAAGTCAAGGGTCATATGTTTGTCTTATATGTGGAAACTAGAGAGAAAAAAAAAAGTTGAAGGGGAATCTTATGAAAATAGAAGGGAGCCAGGCACAGTGATGCACGCCTGTATCCCACCTCAGGAGGGTAAGGCAGGAGAACTGTGAGTTCAAAGTCAACTTCAGCAACTTGGCGAGGCCCTAAGCAACTCAGTGAGACCCTGTCTCTAAATAAAATATAAAAAAGGGCTGGGAATGTGGTTCAGTGGTCAAGTGCCCCTGGGTTCAATCCCTGGTACCGAAGAAAAGAAAAAAAAAAAAAAAAAGAAAATCGAAGGAAGATCAGTAGAATAAAAGAAAGCAACAGGCAGAGGCAGGAAGGAACAGAAAGGGGAAACACTAGGGAATGATATGGGTAGATTATATTGTTATGTTGTGTACATATATGAATATGTAACAACAAATCCCACTATTATGTACAACTAAATGCCCCAATAAAAAATGGGAAAAATTAAAAGATAATTATCTTCTTTTGTATATTGCTGGATTTGGTTTGTTTAGTTGCTTTTTAAAAAAAAAAAATAATTTTGCATATGTGTTCATAAACAGTACTTCTCTGTAGCTTTCTTTTACTATAATATCTTCGTTTTAAATATCAAGGCAATATTAACCTCATAAGATGAACTGAAAAGTATTTCTTTTATTTATCTCCTTTATTTTCTGGATGAATTTGTGAAGTTTTGGTGTTAATTCTTTAAGTGTTTGATAAAATTCACCAGTGAGACCATCTTGGCCTGGATTTTTTTAATGGAATAATTTTAAATTACCAATATAATTTATTAGTATACCAAGCTAATTTATTGTTATAAGGCTAATTCATATTTCTATTTCTTCCTGAGTTAATTTGCTATTTCTCAGGAGATTTCTTAAATCTAATGGAGATTATTTATTTCTACTTGAGTCATTTGGGGACTTTGTAACCTAAGAATTTTGTCCATTTCATCTAAGTTATCCAATTTGTTGGTATAAGTTGCTCATCTTATTCTCCTATAATTCTTTTTCTAAAATTTTTTTGTAGTTGTAGATAGCATGCCTCTATGTAATTTATTTATTTTTATGTGGTGCTGAAGATGGAACCCAGTGCCTCACAAGTGCTAAGCAAGCACTCTGCCACTGAGCTACAGCCCCAGCCCTAATTTTTTTTGTAAAGATGCCCCCTCTTATATTCCTGATTATAGAAATTAGAGCTTTCTCTTTTCTTCTCCCTCTTTCTCTCTGTAGTCTAGCTTGTTAAATCAATTTTGTTGATATTTTGAAAGAACCAGCTATTAATGTTATTGATTTTCTCTATTATTCTATTCTCTATTTCATCCAATTTCACTATAATCTTTATTAGTCACTTCTTTCTTGCTCTGGGTTTAATTTTCTCTTTCCTTTTACAGATTCTTAAAGGGGAATGTCGGAGTATTTACTTGAGATTTAAACATACACATGTAAGTGTTTATAGGTATAAATTTCCCTCAAACAACTGTCTTAGCTACATACCATACATGTTGATATATTGTGTTTTCTTTTTCATTCCTCTCAAAACACTTTCTAATTTCTAATTTCCCTTATGATTTATTCTCTGACATTGATTATTCAGGAGTGTCTAATTTCTACAGAATTTTTGATTTCCCAAATTTCCTCCTTATTTTTATTTCAAATTCTTTTATATTGTGGTCAGAGAACATATTTTATATGGCTTCAATCATTTAAAACTATTGAAACTTGTTTTGCAGTGCAAGATATACTCTATCCTGGATAATCTTCTATGTACACTTCAGAATACTGTATTCTGTTTTATGCAGTGTGTTGCTTATGTCTTATTGACATATTGTGTTGTTCAAATATTTTATTTCCCCATTGATCTTTTCTCAATTGCTCCATTCATTATTAAAAATGGATTATTGAAGTCTTCAAGTGTACTTTCAGTATTATTGTTTAATTGTCCAGTGTCTATTTCTCCCTTCAAATCTGTTAGTTTTTCTTCATGTAATTTTGGGCTCTATTGTTAGGTGCATATAAATTTATAATAGTTATGTCTTTCTTATATATTGGCCTATTCATAGTTATAAAATCTCTGTATTCTTAGTAGCATTTTTGTGTGTGTATGGTGCTAGGGATTGAACCCAGAGCCTTGTGCATGCTCTGCTCTTCCACTGAGCTATATCCCCAACCCTTAGAATTTTTGTTTCAAGTCTATTTTGTCTGGTATTTTATACTGTCATTCTAGTTCTCTCATAGTTTCAGTTTGCATGCTCTATCTTTTCAATATATTTACTTTCAATACATTGTATCTTTGGATCTAAAGTATGTTCTATAAATTGCATATAATTGGATTTTAATTTTATACTCAGTTTGTCTTTTGGTTTAATTGATTCATATGCACATTCAACATTTTTATTGATGTGGTTACATTTATCTCTGTTCTTAAATGTTTTGTTTTCAATTTATGTCACATCTTATTTTCCTCTGTTGCCCCTTTCATATCTTCTTTTATATTAAGTAAATATTTTACAGTTAACCTTTTAATTCATTTAATGACTTTTAACTATATATTTTAGTTTTTTCCTTAGTGGTTGCTCTAGGGCTTACAGTGTACATCTTAACTGTTAGAATCTACTTCTTACTTTTACAAACATAATTCTAGTGATATGCAGAAATGCCACTTCCACACATCTCTATTTCCAGCTTGTGTGTACATGTATATGTACTAGCTATGTCACAAACACAAAATAATTGTTATAATTATCACTTTTTGTATTTTTCTGTTTATAAAAAGATCTCAGAAAAAGAAAGGAGAGCACAATTCTTACATTTTACAGAGTTTTAAAAGACTGTTAACCTGTTCTGTTCTCTCCTTTGTAATTTTGTTGTCAAACATATCATATTTCTATATTTTATAGACCCAATAATACAATGATATATGCATTATTTTATGTAATTGCTTTTTTAAACATTTTTTAGTTGTAGGTGGACATAATACCTTTATCTTATTTATTTATTTTTATTATGGTGCTGAGGATCAAACCCAGTGCCTCACACATGGTAGGCAAGTGCTCTACCACTGGGCTACAACTCCAGCCCCTATATAATTGCTTTTTAAAATCAGTTAAGAGAAAAAAGGAGATGAACTGCAATTATATGTCTTTTATAATTTCCTGTGGAATTGCTTTCACTGGAACTCTTTGTTTTTATGTGTGGATTTGAATTATTTTCTCATGTCATTTCCTTTCAGTCTAGAGAACATCCTGTAACATTTCTTATAAAATTGGTTTGTCACAACAGATTATCTCCAATTTTAGATAACTGGAGTGTCTTTATTTCTCATTTTTGTTTTGAAGAAGTTGTTTTTCTGGATATGAGAATCTAGGTTGACAGTTTTGTGTTTGGTTTTTTGTTTTTTGCCTTTAAAATTGCCGCCCCACTACCTCTGGCCTCTGTTGTTTCTACGGAAATAAGCTGCGGGTCTTTTAGGGTCCCATGTAGAGGCTGCAAAGTCAGCATTTGTCTTATTGGAGTACGTGATGGGTCATTTTCTCTTGGCACATTCAAAATTTTTCTTCTTGTCTTCAGCTTCAACATTTGGACTGTAATGTGTCTGGGTATGAATCTCCTTGTATCTATCCTACCCGCAGGGGGTGAGGTTGTTGGATGTGTAGATTCATGTTTGACATCAGATTGGTGACTTTTTTTGCCACTATTTCTTCAAGTACACTCTCTTTGTCCTCTTCTCCTGTCCTCTGATGGTCCACCACCCATGTGGCGCTGAGCTTAATGGTGTCGCACTTTTCTTTGCAGCACTGTTCATACTTTTTCATTCTTTTCTTATTCTGTTCTTCAAGAGGTGTTCTCTCTATTGATTTATCTTTGCTGATTCTCCTGCCACCTCAAATCTACCATTGAGTTCCTCTAACAGATTTTATCAGTGCATACTAATGATACAGGACAGTAGGTTTCACCGTGACCTACTCATACGTGCCGATAACATACTCCGATCATTCCCTCCCCTCTGTTACCTCCCCTGGCCCCACCTGCACCCCTTCCTTTCCTCTAGCAGTGTCCCTTCCACTCTCAGGTCATCTTTGTGTCTTCTGCTCCAACGATTTTCTCGTTTTGGTTATTGTACTTTTCAACACTAGAATTTCCAGTTGATTCTTTAAAAATAAAAGAAAAATTTCTACTGATTATTGATGTTCTTTATTTTATGAACTGTCATTATGCCTTATTTTAACTCTTCAAACATGGTCCTGGTTTCCTTTGGTTCTTTGAAAATAGTTACAGTAGCTGCCCTGAAGTCTTTGTCTGCCACATCCACTATCTGGGGACCCTCAAAACCACTTCTCTTCCCTGCTTTCCCCCACCTGTGTAATGGTCAAGCTCCTTACACCTCTGTCCTGCAAGTCTTGCCCGTCATTTTTGAATGGGACTTAAAGGTCACCACTTTTTAGAATTTAAATTGGATACAATTTCAGAGTATGTCAGAGTAGATTTTTCTTTCCTTTTTTCCTCCTCAGCTATCCGCCCCCCCACCTTGGAACTGGGAATTGAACTGAGGGGCACTTACCACTGAACTATGTCCCTAGTCCTTTTTTTTTTTTTTTTTGGTACTGGGGATTTAACTCAGGGACACTCGACCACTGAGCCACATCCCCAGCCCTATTTTGTGTTTTATGTAGAGACAGGGTCTCACTGAGTCGCTTAGCACCTCGCCATTGCTGAGGCTGGCTTTGAACTTGCAATTCTCCTGTCTCAGCCTCCCTAAGTGCTGGGATTACAGGCTTGAGCCACTGCGCCCGGCTCCCTAGTCCTTTTTTAATTTCAATTTTTATTTTGAGACAGGGTCTTTCTAAGTTACTTAGAGTCTCACTAAGTTGCTGAGACTGGCCTCCAACCTGTGTGTGATCCTCCTGCCTCAGCCTCCCGAGTCATTTGGATTACAGGTGTGCACCACTGTACCCAGCTTCCTCATTTTTAAAAAAGATTTTGAAAATTTTTTTTATAACTCCTTATGAAAACAGAGGAATGAGCTGACAGAGAATGTAGACTATTGCGAGGGTGAAAAGGATCAGGTCATAGGACGGTACTTGCACTTGATGACCACAAAGAGAAAATGCCCCAACACATGGACATGAGATGTGCCTTTCTTGGGACAGTGGCTGGAGAGCTCATCTTTTTTTTTTTTTTAATTTTTTTTTAGTTGTGGATGTACACAATGCCTTTATTTTATTTATTTATTTTTATGTGATGCTGAAGACAGAAACCAGTGCCTCACACACAGCCCTGGAGAACTCCCTTTTTTTAATTTTTATTTTTAGTTATACATGACAGTAGAAGGTATTTTGGCAGAATGTATATACATCAAGTATAACATTCTATTAGGTTCCCACTCTTGTGGTCATGCATGATGTGGGGTTACCCTGGTTGTGTAGACAAATAGAAAAGCTATGACTAGTTAATTCTACTGTCGTTCCTAGGGGAGCTCATCTTAATTGCTTCCAGTTGAGATAGAGCAGTGTGACATGGGGAGTCAAGAGAATGGGCCAGGACAAGCTGATGCCCAGAAGAGGCAGCTGACACAGAGGAGAAGGAGCTTCCCATGAGAAAGGCCAGACTTTCAGCTGGCAGATCAGCCCTTCTGGTTCTTTCAGAGTCTCTTCCCTTTCTAAGAGTCTGTGATCTACAGGGGAACAACCCAGGTGTCTCTGTGTTTTGCATCTGATACCTACACATTTAATAAGATGGAGACCAAATCTCATAAATCTTGGACAAAAACAAAAAGTTAAAATATACAAGAATTCCACTTTGGTTCCTCAGCAAACGAAGAATTAGTTTTTAATGTTTATTTTGCTATTTTGGAGGTGATGTTGATTGTGTGTAGTAATACTGAACTGGTATCTAGTCAGGCAATACAAATATAGTGATGTGTTTTTAAGATTTAAGAAAAAAGTGGGCTGGGGTTGTGGCTCAGTGGTAGAGGACTTGCCTAGCATGTGTGAGGCACAGGGTTTGATTCTCAGCACTGCATAGAAATAAGTAAGTGAAAAGTAAAGGTCCATTGATAACTAAAAAATATATGTTCAAAAAAAAAAAAAGAAAAAGTCCACTTTCTTTTTGCTACTTGTTGTTTTGTTGAACTCAAACCAGCTTTACTGCAGCAGAAAACAGACATTACCATAATTATTAATGTTCCTTGCATCATCTCTTAGGCTATCACATCTGATATAATAGATGCCAATTTGCAACATTCTGAGGTAGAATTTTAGACTCCTTAAGATAATAGAATTCCCTTCTGCTCCCTCAATTTTCTGAACAGGCTGTGGAATCTCAGGGGTTGCTATTAAAGGGTCATATTCTTTAATGTTCCCATTGAAGTCAGGAAAATTGGAAATATTTCTTGCTCAGGGGCCACCTGTTAACTCCTTCTGTGCCTGTCTGCATTTGGGACCTGCCTCTAGACAAGCAGGCACATGATTTGACGGGAGTAACAGAGACAACCAGGAACGTGCCTCATGGTTATCTTGTTTCTGACTTTATTTTTAAAAGAAAATATTTTTTATCTGCTTTTAAGTATAAGCTTGAAATGGCATGTACTATCTTATAGATCATCGTATTTTTCCTTCATTAGATTGTCATGGCATTTTTCACTAATTCAGCATCAAGCATCAGCAACTTTCATATGGGTGTTCAATTAACATCTGTTGAGTGAACAATTGAGTTGAACTTATTTTTTACATTCACAAGGATGAAAGGTTTTCCTTGGCACTTGCTGTAAGTCTAGGAGATCACTGCACTGTATTCGAGTGCAGCCAGTCTTAACGTGTTCTTGACATGTTTACAGTACTCTGCCAAATGTTGGTCATTTGTATGCATGCCTATCCCTAGTGATGTAGACTCTGCTCTCCTGAAGCTGTTCTTCAGTTGCATTTACATTATCCCATTTATCTGCACCTTCTAAAACTTTCTAAATGCAGATGAAAACATTTTGCTTTGAAAACAAAGCATAGCTCTAATAGGTTGATTACTGATTCATGTAGCTGCTGATTTAAAAAGGAGACAGTGGGGTGTCTTTGCAGAAGAGAGGGAAAAGCAGATCTGAAGATTACGGTCACAGCAGGCACAATCCGAAACACTTCCCTAGCAGTCCAGACTCACAAAATTCAAAATCAGATGAAACTGGAATAAAAAAAAAGTCTCTGACCATTTTCAGAATTTTTGTTTGGAAAAGAACAGTTAATCCTGAATCTTGCAGGCATTGATACATGAACTTAAAGACATCAGAGGAAAACCACATCTAATGCCTTAAAAAAACAGTTGCTGTGGCGCACTCCTATAATCCCAGCAGCTTGGGAGGCTGAGGCAGAAGGATCATAAGTTCGAGGCCAGCCTCAGCAATTTAGAAAAGCCCTCCACAACTTAGCAAGACATGGTGTCACAAAATAAAAAGGGCTGGGGATGTGACTCAGTGGTCAAGTGCCCCTGGATTCAATCCCTGGTACAAAAAAAAAAAAACCCAAAAAACAAAATAAACCGAACACCCCCCTAATATCTGGTACACACACTGATGAGAGAATCTCCACATAAACCCAGAACTCTCAATTGCCTGTTGTGAAGTTTTCATGTGCTAGACAATTAAATTCCAAACTATATGATCAGAACATTATACTTTCTGTAGTGCAGTAAGAAAAAAATTCTTCCAAATCTGTACCTTGATTGAGCTCTGGCTCAATCTACATTTGATTATGATAACTTTCATTGTAACATCTTTCAAATCCCTCTGCTTATCCACAAACCTGTTATTTGTGAAGTTTGGATTGCTCGGAGACAAAGCTTTGCAGAAAGTAGATCAAAAGATAGATGACTTCTAGATTTGTACCAAGCCCCCATCTAGCAGTAGGTTAGCCCTCAGAGGTTTTAAAATAAACACTTTCTCTGAGGCAAGTGGGTTATTCACACATGGAGCAATAAATAGCATCATCTTTTATAGCAATGAATAGCAGATTTGTAGAGGCTAATTCTTAATGAGTGAGAATGACTAGAAATTGTCTATTTGAGAAGTTTCCACAGATCATCAAAACCAGACAGAGCAGACTGTTGTCCTTCTGTCTGCCTCCCTGTGCGGTCTGTTCTCTTGGTGTACTGTGCTCTTTGTTTAAAAGCTCTCTGGGGTAAAGCAAGGCAGACATCTCTGGTTCTACCATGGGAAAGAAAAGTTTTTCTTTGTCTGGAAAACACTATCTTGTGACCATGATTTTATAGGATCATAGAGCTGACATCTGATATGCCAGATACATTGAGAAAGGTTAGAAAGTCACCTGTAGGGATGAGGGGAGAAGTATTTGATTCCAATTTCCTTTAATCTATTATTAGAAAAATGTAATAAGAATAGTCTTCATAAAAGGCATCATGTTGTACTTCATAAAATGCGTTTTATTGTACTGTATTATAACCATGTCAAAAAGTATATGATACAAATGTTTTATGAACTCAATGAATTATACCAGAATAAATATCATAAAACCATCAGGTGAGTAGAAATGTGAAACAAATCGAGTTTTAGTGGTTTCTTTTGTACCCAATCCCAGTCACTATTCCTGTTTCCTCCAAATACCAGTGCCCTGATGTCTAAGACCTAAAGTTGAGTTTTCCCCATGTGGAGATATTTATAGATGGAATCATATTATCATCATTTCCTTTTTTTTTCCACCCAATTGTTTCGTTTCTGAGGTCTGCCGGTGTGGATAAACGTAGCTGTAGTTTGAGTCCGTTCGTTTTCATTGTTCAGATATGACATCACTCATTCGTCTGGTAATGGACACAAGAGTTGAGTTTCAGTTTGGGCTCTTAAGATGCTGTCACTATGAACATCATGACGTGTTCCTTGGTGCACTTGGGGTTACATGTCTATAAGTAGACTGACTGGGTTAAAGACTACGCGTATATTCACCCTCGTGGAGAATACATACTGTTTTCCAAAGAAATTGCATTAATTTACACACCCACCAGCTGTACAAGGGAGTTCATGTTGCTCACAGCTTGGTACTACCAATTATTTTAATTTCTGCCATTCTGGTGGGTATAAAATGGTATTTCACTGTGGCTAAATTTGCATTTTCCTAATGACTAATGGGTTTGAGCAATTTTTAGATGCTTATTTCCCACTTGGTATGTGTATTTGTGCAGTTCCAATTGAGTCTTTTACCTCTTGGGTTTTCTGTGTTTTTAAGTTAGAGTTCTTAATATTCTGGATACAAGTTCATTGTTAATTTGTGTTGGAAATGACTTTACTTTTGTGGCTTGCTTTTTTGCTCACTTAATATTTTTCTTTCTTTTCTTTTTTCTTTCTTTCTTTTTTTTTTCTTTTTTTGGTACCTGGGATTGAACTCAGGGGCACTTGACCACTGAGCCACACCCCCAGCTCTATTTTGTATTTTATTTAAAGACAGGCAGGGTCTCACTGAGTTGCTTAGCACTTCGCTTATGCTGAGGCTGGCTTTAAACTTGCAATCCTCCTGCCTCAGCCTCCTGAGCTGCTGGGATTACAGGTGTGTGCAACTGTACCTGGCTTAATAATGTATTTTTTAAAACTATTTTTAGTTATAAGTCGACACAATACCTTTATTTTATTTATTTATATTTATGTGGTGCTGAGAATCAAAGCCAATGACTCACACATGCTAGGCAAGTGCTGTACCACTGAGCTACAACCCCAGCCCTTAATGATATATTTTCATAGAAAAGTTCTTAATTTTAATAATATCCATTCTATCAATAATCTTCTTTATGGTTATGCTTTTTTTCTGTTCTAACATGTCTTTCTATACCTCAAAGTCATAACTATGTCTTATATTTTCTTCTATGAGCTTTATCATTTTGCTTATTAATTTTAGAGCTATAATTCATCTGAAATGGATTTTTATATATGGTATGAGGTAGAGATTAATATATTCTTTATCTGATAAGCATTTCCATTTCATTCCACATCACTTATCGAAAAGACTATCTTTTCCCCACTGTTGTGTATTGCCACCTTGTCCAATTAAGCATTGAAATACAAATGGCTTTGTGTCAGGGGCCACTCCCTACTATCCTATGGTCTGTCTGTCTATCTGGAAAATAGCTCATTCTTTGAATTACTTTATCTTTACAATAAAGTCTTGCTATTCTCTAGCACATGTCCTTTTATGTTATTGTTCTTGTTGAAAAGTACCATGGGTATTTTTGCCTTTGCAGACCTATATACTATTAAAATCCTTTAGTGAAATTCAGTGCAAAATCTATTAGTATTTATTATACTGCATCAAATCTATGGATCCATTTGCAGAAAATGGATTTCTTCATAACATTGAGTCTTCTAGTCCATGAACATATATTCCTCTATTTATCTGATTTTTCTCAATAAAGTTTCATAATTTTCTGTTTGGAAGTGTTACTCCATAAATATTAAAATATGTGTTACTAGATATTTGAAAGTTTCAGTTATTTTATAAATATAAACATAAACTTACAATTCATATATCTACCTTTATGAAAAAATTAACAGAAGCTGAGTGTATTGTTGTTGTTTTTTTAAAGAATCTCTAATGCTTAAAATAGAAGCAGCTAGGTCTTATGGAGCATAGTGGTTGAAAGTACTGATTTTGTAACCAGTGGGACCTAAATTTGCACCTGTCTCTGTTAAACTGTTTCTTCAAGTGTCAGTTAAGATAAGTAAAAAGTAAAATGAGCCAATGTGATCATACCCAGGCTTGGCACAATATATGACACATTGTAAATGCACACTAAAGTGTGGCAATTATTTTAACACAATACAATTGAAATTTCAATAGAGGAGTGCCGAATAACAAATACATAATATATAACTTTCAAAAAATTACTCATTGTCAGTCTTTGATTTACCAAGAAGGAATCAAAGCTGGATTATTAGCCTTCTGCATGCTTATCTCCTGCATGTCTGAATTTGGAATCACATAGCTAGATCTTCTCATTTCCTGATAGTAAAATTAAAGCTCAGAAAGTTTTAAAAGGTTCCTCATGGACAGACAACTATTCAGGGCTGAGCCAAGATCAGGGCCAGGGCTCTGTTCACTAATGCTTACTCCACTTACTTGGCTTTTTGTTTGTTTGTTTGTTTGTTGTAATATCTTTAATTTGTTTATTTTTATGTGGTGCTGAGGATCGAACCCAGTGCGAGGCAAGTGCTCTACCCCTGAGCCACAATCCCAGCCCACTTACTTGTACCTTTCACAACTGAGGTAGCCTTCCTGGTCTCTGTGACCTTGCTTATTACACTACAATCACTCCAATGGAGGTGGCATCTCCTCCAGCTTTGCTTTGGGGGGACAGTCTTGGGAGGCTTTTAAATACTTGTTTCTCAGAATTCCAGTGTTTCTGCAGCAACCTTAGGTTTCTTTAAAAAAAAAAAATCATAGAAAGAAAACCACACACTGTCTTGCTGTTGTATCCCCCTGGAGGGTGCACATCTGTAATCATGAGTGGGTTTCTGTTTGAGAATTCTCGTGGCCCTTGGTCACTTCAACACTCATGCTTTTATTCTTGATTCAAGGGTTACAGAGTTGGTGGTGGCCTCTTTAGTGATGCCCATGTTGAGCAGGAATGGCAAACGTGGGCTAGCTATTCTTCCTGTGAGCTTTTGTACTTAATCCTTCAGAGTATGAAAAGGAAAACCATCGCTCTCTCCCCTCCAGACTTTTTCCTTCTTATTACTTTTATTTTTTTTGTAGGGCTATTATCTTAATATATATGCAAAGGCTGTAAAGGTAAGAATGATCATGTGTGGAAAGGAATCACCCCCAAAATTCTAAATAACTCATTAGATATTAAAAAGTAAAACTTGGGGATGGGATGGAGATGACTGGTTCTTTTCACACAGTTTTTACATACAATGCAACTGTCTGCAAAAATGAGAATAGAAAAGATTCCACAGCAATTCAACAGCAGAATCAACACCTTTTATTTATTTATTTTACATTTTTGGTACCAGGGATTAAAACCAGGGACACTTAGACACTGAGCCACCTCCCCAGTCCTTTTTATGTTTTATTTTGAGACAGAGTCTCACTGAGTTTCTTAGGACCTTGCTAAGTTGCTGAAGCTGGCCTTGAACTTGCAATCCTGCCTCAGCCTCCTGAGCCACTGGGATTACAGGGGTGCACTGTGGTGCCCTTTTCAATTTATACCTTCTAAAGTCTTTAAAAATGGGCTGAGCATCAAATGACTTTTCCTGAATAGGTCGAAGAAGATGGATTTGGTTTTTAATGCTTTAAATTAAAAAGGGCTATAGTTGGTGGAGAGACAGAGTGTCATGGGAGTCCATCTAGATTTTTCCCACCAAGTCTTAACAGTTGATGAAAGACACCAGCTTTGTTTGTTTGGAGTCTGACAGTTGGTCACATAGATTCCCAGATCACCAGGTTAATCCAAAGGAGACATGATGGTCTTCAACATGTAAAGCATCTAGAGGGACATGAGCGCCAGCTGTTTCTGTGTAATGCAAGAAGTGTGGAGTCCCAGGTGAAAGTGTTAGAAGGGCTGGTTCCTCCGACGGGCTGCAAGGGAGAATCTTCAAGGGGACAAATTCAGCCCACGACACTTTGCCAGGGCAGGTCTATGGAATGATCGATGCAGGGAAAATTCAGTCCCATCACTAGGAGTCTCTACTGATGAGATATGCGAGGTCCGAGGACTCTCTCTGAGGACCTCAGCTGGTCAAATCTGGACCCTCCCTCCATCTGTTTGAGCCCTACAAATTGTGCCACTTACAAGTTCTTGGTCACCTTTGCCCAGCCTTGTAAGAATCTCCTTCTGTGCTTGCACAGCCTAGCACCCAGCAGAGATCAGCTTCCTGGGGCCCTCTTCCCCCAAGGCTGTAACCTTTCTGGAACTCTGCTCTGCAAATTCCAGCTCCTTCAGCCTCCCTGAATTCTGATCTCCATTTCCTCAACTCAGCAAAGCTGCCAGATTCCAGATACCTTCTCCCTGCCCACACAGTCCGGAAACCACCTTCAGGCAGGAGGCCAAGATGATTTTAGGACTCAATTTGTTTTCCTTTTCTTGGAGATTACCGTCCTATGCCGCTGGTAATCAAATGAACGTAATCATTTCATATCATTTTTCCAGACTTCTATTTGTTCGGAATTTCTTACTCTACTGTACTCAAGGGCAGAAGTTCAGAGTGAACTTTAAAAATTCTCTCTGATTTTTGCAGCTGAGCTATAAAGTCACCTGTAAAAAATGTTAAAATCCACAGCTGTAACTGTTTTCAGCACGTTGAATACTGGAGTGTGCTACTTGTGTGATGCAGCTTGGCTCAAAGGCCTGCAGAGCCATCTTCCCAGAGGATCATGAGGACTTGCAAATGACATTAATCACAGGGCCTCTTCCAGCCAGAGCTTGATTGTACACCAGCCAGCAGGAATAGGTTAGTTTAGCTCAAGCTGTTCTTGGGCCACAGGGGGAAGATAAGTCATGGGAGACAGAAGGTGTTGTCCCTAAACTTCAGGCAATCCCAGAAAAGCCTGGGAGCCCGCCTCCCCATAAGCAGCTCGCATAGCTCATTGGTTTTATTGTTATGGCCCATAAGCTAAAAAAGAAATGCATTCAAGTTTCTGCCAAACATTTGAGTTCAGAAGCACCAAATTATCTTAGCCCAATTATCAGAATTTCTCTCATCTCTCCATGACAGGGAAGAGGAGAGGTAACTTCTTAGTTCATCCGTGGGTCAGTCCTCACCCTAACTGCTTTGGGGTCTGACCCCATCGGTTCTCAATTCTGGTTTTCCCATTTACTAGCTACTTGAGCCTTGGCAAACTCTCTCCAAGTTCCCAACTTCTGAGATGTGGATAATATTTATCACATACATGTATCACAAGCATTAAAATAGCAGGAAGATGTGTCTGCCACCCAAACCTGCTACGTGACTGGCTCACGGGACAACAGTCTGGGCTGTTTGTTGCAGAGAAAAGTTACTGGAAAGATCTGCACCCCAACATTGCCTCCCCGGATGGCCTGTCTCCTGCTTTTCGCCAACTGGCATGCATTTTCTAGGGCTTTTTTCTTCTGGATTTTAGAAGATGACACACACCCTCCATTAGGGAAAATATAAAGTGAATGTTTGTTATTTAACCCTTTGAAGGGATTGGTATACATCAGTTGACTTGCTGAGGTTTATATAATGGTGCATTTGAATGAAAGCTCAGAGGTGAGCAATAAAAGGGGGCCTTATCTAACAGGTGGTAGGTCTAGGGCATCTGCCATCTAGGTCTTGGAGCTGCACCAAAACCAAGTTCCCCTTACATAATTTCACACAGGGTCATTATCACCACCCCTGGGTAGTTTTGTACAGAATCGACACTGATTAGATAATAAGCAGATATAAAAACAGTCAGAAATTTGCTGTATAGACATGAAGCAACCTCAGACTCTTAGACATTTAGGATGGGGGGAGATAGAGACCATGACGCAAAGATGACCAGATGTTTGGCGTTATCCTGCCAGCAGATACCACCCTGTTCCTTTTCAGCAAGTCTCCATATCTGCCACAGGCCTCACAGGCACAGTCAGACTCTGGATACAGCATTCCCTCTCTCCCATTTTTCCATGGAAACAATGAAGCAATTATTCCACATCCTGCTTTCACTCCAAAGCCTATTTTTAGCATTCCCCATTTGCTATAGAAACATTCGCCTGGTTCCTTCCTACACCTGATATCACAGCCCTTCACCCACAGAAGTGAAGAAGGACTGAACTCCAGCAGTTTTCAGAAAACAGTGTTGCAAGCAGCAAACAGCTGCTTTCTGAGCAGCTTTTGTTCATAACTCAGCCACAAATAAGGAACAGCTCAAATATTGACCGTTATAAAATCTTTGCCATTGAAATTCTTTTCCTTTTTGACTCTCAGATAATAAGGTGGTATGTTCCCATCAAATGAATAAGAAAGCTGCTGCTAATTTGTTCTACTAAGAAGAAAAAAAAAATCAGTTGTCTGTCAAAATTTTGCTGGTGATGACCAGATGAGCCAGCTGCAGAATCAGACCAAGTGGTCTGTCTGTAGAAGGAGGGGGCTCTTTGCACTCTCCTCCAGGTGCAGGTGGGAGGCGGGGCTTGGCCATCAGTGGGTAACCTTGAGCCAGCCACTCTCTTGCCCTTGAGAAAAGGAGGCCGAAGAGTATGTGCTCTAAGATCCTGGGCGGATCTAACCTTGCAAATCTGAATTCCAGTCACGTAGCACGTCGTGCTGGGGAGGCAAGAGAAGCTTCAGGAAGCTCCATCTAAATGAAAATCGTGAACGGCATTGGGTACCCAGAAACACAGCAGTGCGTTCATTGGCAGAGATGATCACTCTTATTCAGTGCCTTATATTCATACTCCCACATTTGTTCTCTGTGCTTCTAAATTAGTCAGTGTAAAGACTTTTAAAAGATTAGTTGGTTTAAAGCCACATTTGCAAAAGGAGCTATGTGGGCCAGCACATAAATCAGATACACACTTGCTTTATCTCTCTGTCTGAAAGAAAAGTAGTGGTTTAGACTTTTTCTTGATAACCATAATGAGTTCTCAGTTCTTATATTTTAAATATTATTCCACATAAACACAAAATGGGCCTTGTTCCAAAATTATCTTTTAGACTGATCTATGATCCAGGAAGCTGACTTGGATATGCAAGTAGCAAGTAATATCAGAAATAATCAAGGATTAAGCATTAAAGTGAAGAGTTTTATGGAAAATAACATTATTAGGTCAGGTGCAATAGCACACACTTGTAATCCCAGCAACTTGGGAGGCTGAGACAGGAGGCTTGCACATTGGAGGCCAGCCTGGGTAACTTAGGAAGATTCTGTCTCAAAATAAAAAAATAAAATAAAAAGGGCTGGGAATGTGGCTCAGTGGTAAAGCACCCCTGGGTTGAATCCCCAGTACCAAAATAGTAATAATAATAATAAACAACAACAATAGCCAACAAAACCCGATTTTTAGATCACCTAAAAAAAGGAACACTTTTTTAAAGAGGGAAGAATTCATAATAAATCTTATCAAATCTGAGGCTGTTTCTGAGGTACCAGAAGATACTGTGATAGATATTGCTGGAGAAACTATAAACTTCAGAAAGGTATTTAAATGGCTGTCCAAGACTCCAAAACCTGCCTGTCAGTGATTAGCGTTTGTAGAACAACAACAGAAACAAAATACAGTGTCTCTTAGCTAAGTATCTGAATGCCATTGGAGCAGTTTGGATGATAACCTGCGTGTCAGACATGGAGTGTACTCAGCCAGTATGCAGCCACCGTGCATCCAGAAGGCCTCTGTTCTAGACTGTGTCAACAATGGGGTGGAGAAACGGAGTGTCCAGCAACCACGGGTAGGGGAATCTAAATTAAACTCTAAGGCTGGGGATGTGGTAGAGCACTTGCCTGGCGTGTGTGAGGCCCTGGATTCCATCCCCAGCACCAATAATATAAAATAAACTCTGTATTAGATTCCTTATACCATGATAACAAATCACCACAAATTGCCGGGTGTGGTGGCACATGCCTGTAATCCCAGCAACTCAGGAGGCTGAGGCCAGAGGATCATGAGTTCAAAGCCAGCCTAGCAACTTAGCAAGGCCCTAAGCAACTCAGAAGACCTTGTCTCTAAATAAAATATAAAAAGTGGCTGGAGATAAAATATAAAAAGGGGCTGGGTGGTTAATTAAGCTCCCTGGGGTTCGATCCTGGTACCAAAAAAAAAAAAAAAAATTGCCCTAAACTAAACTTAGTGCCTTAAAACAACTCAATTATTTTATGGATCTGGAGGTCAGAAGCCTGATATGGATCTCTTCAGGCTAAAATCAAGGTGTCTGATGGCAGAGAATCAGTCATCTTGCCTAGCCCAGCTTGGAGAGGATGCCCACCCTCTGTAGCTAATGGCTTCTCCCTCCACCCTCAAAGACAGCAGAACTGAGCTGAGACCCTTGCCAGCTGGCATCTCTCTGCCGTCTCTCATCTGCCTCCCTCTTCTACTCTGAAGTGCTCTTTGATTCTAGCAGACCACCCCACCCAAGATGATCCTGAAACACTCCCCATCCTGAGATCAGCTGATTAGTGAACTTCTGTATCTGTTTGATATTTTTGTGAGCCAGGAATATGGTGGGAACATGCAATCCGTGAGAGCAGTTAAAGCTGGCCGCTGTGGGGCATGGCAGAAGCCCAGGGACAAATGAAAGTGGGTCCAGTTATATCATTCAGGCCCTAGGACCTCAGGTGCCTTCACATCTGTGTTGCATTTACAGCCTTAGGCCATTCCTACCCAGTGACTCAGGAGTTCCTCTCAAGATCCAGCTGAAGGATCTAAACACAGGCAAAATACAGGCAGACAAATGAGGTTCACAGACATTTGTCAAAGAATTCTCTATCAGACCCTGACTTGGAAACAAGGCAGTGGAGAATTTATTTTAAAAAAAACATTAGGGGGCTGGGATTTTGGCTCAGTGGTAGAGCGCCTGCCTCACATGCGTGAGGCACTGGGTTCGATCCTCAGCACCACATAGAAATAAATAAAGATAATGTGTCCATCTACAACTAAAAAAAATATTTTAAAAAAACATTAGGATATACATACATAAAAGAATACTGTCAATTATTAATTATTTATAAAGACTCCACTATCACATGGGAAAATACTTGTATTATAATGTAACTGGGAAAAAATGGGGATACAGAATCGTATATTTGCTTTAATCTCAACTATTTAGAAGTCATTTGAATTTGCAGGCCAGTATGAATTCCCTTTTATTAAAAAAAAAAAAAAGGCTGTCAGGAAAACCATTAAAATGGCGATACTGATGACTTTTGGAGTCGGGATTATTAGTGATCTCTCCTATCTCATTTTATGTACCATCCATTTATTTTTTTGGAGACTGATTAAAGGTATTAAGGCCCAAGTGACATTGGAGACCTTATCTGTTTATAGTCTTAGTCTGCATGGTTCTGCACGTTTCCTGGGCAGCGGGAAGGCCAGGCTAGAGAACAGGCTGATGTAGGCTGGGGTTCCAACCAGGAAGGCATGAAGCCTGGAAGGGAGCAGGTGCAGACCACCATGAGCTGATCCTCCAGCTGGGGAGGGTAGAGCCAGCGAGGGAGGACTCCTGGGATAAGCCAGCAGTCAGAGCAGAAGGTCAGCAAGGTGAAAGAGCAGCAGTTTGGGGAATTAATTAATGAACGAAGGGTCGGGGTGGGAGGGAGTCAGAAGAGACTGTGGGTCCTGCACTTTCCCACACTGGACTTAGGGCAGCTCACAGCTACAGCAGAGCATGGTGGAAGCTCTTTGATTAATAAATCTTCATTAAGCAGCTACATGCTTAATGCTGGATATTCCCCAGTACCGAGCTGATCCCGCCCCTGCCCTCCTGGACACTGTGTCCCAGTGGAGCTTCCAGTATGAGAGCTGAAATAAGCCACTACCAAGTGTGATGTGTGCTCTAATGAAAGAGAAGGGGCAAGAAGGAAACATGATTGGAAGTGACATTTAGCTCAGACCTGAAGGATGAGAGGATTTGCCAGGTCTTCACCTGGCTACTGGGACAAGGTCCGGGAAAGGACTTGGGGTGTTCACGGAACCAGAAGGTGGCCACTGTGGCTGGAGGAGAGTGAGCAGAGGGTGTCACTGAGAGGCCCAGGAGATGCGCAGGGAACAGGTGAGTTCCTCTAGGGGGTTGGAGCCAGGCAAGGATTTCAGAAGAGAGAAAAGAAGTGCGGGGTCCATGCTGGGGGATGGGAGGGAGTTGGGGTACTGCTGGATGTTGGCCAGCCTGAGGGAGTCCCTCAGGGGTGGGGTCTGTGTGGCCCCTCAGTGAGGCAGCTCGATTTGACCCCTTCCATTGAGGCTCACCTGGGTGTGGCCTGTTATCATGACCCTGGGCTCCGGTTCCCTACCTGGGTAGGGGTGACTGCATAGCTAGGTGGTCTGTTTTCCAAACCCAAGTGAAGACAGGCAGATTGTGTGTTCTATGAAGTTGCAAGAGCAGAATCCAGAGATGAAACTGTCCTGAAGACTACTGTCCCCACTGCCAGCCTGGGTCAGGAAGCCTTTGGCTTTACCGTCTCCAGCCCATGATAAACCTCTGGTTTGACTCAATGAAGCTTCAGGAGGATGGAGACTGATTTCTAGCTAAGTGTCCTTTGTGGTGATGTTGCTGCTGTTGGGAATAACTGAGTAAAAAAAAAAAAAAGAAATACAAATATTTTAAAATGTAAATATAAAAAGTATGAGTCCTCTTGCTTCCTGGTGTCCCAGGGGTGCCTCCTCCTGAGTATGGGAAGGGGTGATTTTCCTTTCTGTTTGCAGGGCGAGGTGCCCAGGAGAATCAGCATCACTCAACAGCAGGAGTACAGTGTTCAACCCTTGGATCTGCCATTTGCTACCCTTAAGACCTTGGGCACCAGCCTTGCCCTCTGTGTGTCCTGAAACTCATCACAACACAGAGAACACAGCAGAACAGTAAGATGGCAGAGATGGCAGGTCTTAGCTCAGGGTTCTCCTGGGGACTGAATGACTTAAAACAGTGCCCGACTTTTGGTAAGAATGTGTTCCCAGATGACATACAATATGTTCAGAAGAAATAGGTTGTCTTTTTTTCTAAATTTTTTTTTAGTTGATGGATCTTTATTTTATTCATTTATTATTTATACGTGGTGCCGAGGATCGAACCCAGTGCCTCATGCATGCTGGGCAAGTGCTCTACCACTGAGCTACAGCCCCAGCCTAACAGGTCTTCTTTTTGCTGGCCAGTCAGGGTCTCCTTCTCTCAAAGCGGGTGTACAAAGACAGATGAGAGATTTTCTGGAGTTTCCAGAACACAGCCAACTCCAGGCTTTTAGCTTGACGGTTGTCTATGCAAACTGCAAGAAACTGTATGTGGGGTCTGTGCTGCCTTTGAAGCCTTGGCAAAGCCTTATTTGAGCATGTTAGCCTGTTCTCAACTGGCTTCTAGGTTTAATCCAAGAGGCACTAAAAGAGCGAAAGGCTTCCTTGTCTGGCCCTTGGCAGGGCACGGAACAGATTTCTGGGCAGGGAGGTGATGTTGCAGGGTGGCAGAGGGGTATTCTTCCTTTCCACATTTTTTTAAGCATTGAAGGTACTTGCTCTGCCAGACTCCAGATGATTTTTCCATTTCCCTGGCCGAGTCACAAAGTTCCCCACCACTTTCTATTTTGGGTGTTGACACCAGAGTTCTCAGCCTTAGCTAATCACTGAGAACCTCCAGTTTTTGTCCTCTCAAAAATCTCCAGGCACTTCAAAAGCCACCCACAGCACACAGACATAGAGCCAGAGGCTCCTGTTATTCTGGACACAAAATTCTTGGGTAGAAAGGCAATTTATGGAGTCAATAAAGATTTAGTAGTTAACACCACCACAAAGTAAATGTGATTTTGAAGAGCAGGCAGCAGAGGTTCAAAGAGACAAGAGCCCAGAATTGCTTATAGTGGGGTTTAGTTTGAGGATTTTGAGAAAAACAAACACGCCTGACAAATTCGTTGTCTCTGCCATGAGTCACCTGGCCATTGTGAAAGCAGGTTATTAATTTGAACCTGCAAGATTCATTCACGATTTGTGTTTCCTTCATACAGGGGATTTAATGCATTTAATGATCTAATGCAATCAACAGGGACTGGTAGTGACTCACTTGCGCCAAAAGGATTCTATCAAAAAATTGAAGAGGCAACTTCCCCTTACATGCACAAGTAAATGAGATCTGTGTTGAACTTTTCTCCGCCTCCAGGGCTTGTTTGGGATTATGACCCCATTTAAGCCAGCAGCATGGAGTGCCCCTTCCCGCATTCCGTGCCTGCTTCGGAAGCTGTGCAAGCGCGGGCTCCTCGGATCCCAGGTGTCCACGTCGCACACCATCAGATCCACCGCCCCACGGTGCGGCGGGGAACCCGCCGATTGCCCACACAACAGCGTGGCATCGCCGCTAATTGAGGCGTCCGATGACATTCGAGTGTCGCCGTCGGACGCGACGGTTCTCTCTTCCATCTGGGCAGGAATGCTTTCCGCGTGCTCTCTCGGCCGCAGTTGTCTGCTGGGGCACAGTTCAGGTGCGTCGACCTTCTTTTCCCGAAAAGCTTCCTAAGGGAGAGGGGACAATACTGCTGCTGCTGCTGCTGGGTGGACGTGGGGCGGGCGTCTGGGCTGTGCCACCAACGGAAACAAAGCTGGCGGTGGGGAGCGCTCTGGAGTCGATTGGCGCGACCACTCAAAGCCACTGGGTTTCCCGAGACAGCCTCCTTAGATGGACGTGCTTCGTCATTAAAGGGAAAAAAAGTCAAGGAGGCCGAGAAGTCCTCAGCAGGCTTCCTTCCCACGCTTGCCAGGGTGACAACAATGATTCACCCCAAGACGGGGCGGCAGCTTCCCTAATTAGCCTCCAGACTCTCCGGACCCACAAGGTTATAAGAAAACAACAAAAAACTTTTACTTTTGTTCGAGCGCACCCGTCCCTCCCACGACACCCACTCCCCTCCGCCAGGGGCCGCCGACTTCGCCAGGCGCACCGGCGCGGCCTACGCCAGGTGACCGGGAAGGCTGCGGCTGGAGTCGCTCCCCAAAGCCTCTCCCCGCGGGTCGCGGGCGGACTCGCCGCCGGGTCGCGGGTCGGGGGCACCCAGGTGGGGGCTTCCAGGCCGGAGCCCGACAGCGCCGCCGCGCCGGCGGGCCGAGGCAGGGCCGCGGGTGCAGGCGCGGGGCGGCCGGGGTCCCGCGGGTCGCGGGGCTAGGGACGCGGTCCCCACGGGGTCCGGGCCCGGCGCGCGGAGGCGGCGGCAGCTGCGCGCGGGGGAGGTGCGCGGCGCGGCCGGCGAGCGGCGCTGAGCGGAGCGGAGCAGCGCGGCGTCCGCCCCCGCCGAGCCGCAGAGCCGAGCCGCCGAGCCGGGCTGTGAGCTGGGAGCGCGCGCCGAGCGCAGGGCCCGAGGCTGCCCGAGGGTCGCGCCCGCGCCGCGCCGGCGTCCAGGTCGGGCCGCAGACCCTGGCGGAGGGGAGGCCGGGCGACCACCTGCGGCGGCGCGCCACCGGGCCCTGCAGCCGCGGACGGGGTCGAGCGCGCCCCCGCTGGAGCAGCCCCGGGCTCGCCGCACCCCGCGGACGGGGCGCGTCCCTGCTCATCTCGCCGAGCCCGGCCGCGCTCCTGTGCCAGGTACCCGGGGTGGTCTGGAAGCGCGTGACCACGGGGCGTACGTGGGGACAAGACGGGGCTGCGCTGGGGACCCGGGTAGGGGCTGCGCGGACGCCGAGTCGCACCCCGACGCGGAGCTGGGGCTGGGGGTGGCGGGGGCGGGGGCCAGGGCAGAGCGCACGCAGCCAGCGGCCCTCGGAGCCGCGCCACCCGCGTGGCGGCCACGTCGGACAGCGCCCGGGCGGGTAGGGCGGAGGAGCCAGGCGCGCCCGTGCAAAGTTTCCCTTTGCTCACTTTGGTGGACTTAACTTTGAATTATGAGGCAAAGCCCAGCAGTTTAGGGTGCTGAGAAAACAGGCAGAGAAGTCAGTGAAGATATTTGCTTGTCTCTAAAGGCCATTGCAGGCATAGTGGACACTCGTGAGTTATCTTCCTCATTTGTTCGGTCATCGTTTATGTACCAGGATTTAGGCTTTGATTACAAGACAACATAGAAAATTCTGGTTCTGATCTAAGAACTGTTCAAAACCTTCATCAACAAATATTTGTTAAACAGGCGCTTCCTAACAGAGCTTCAATATGAGGCTCACCTGGGATCAGAGAATGGGTAGTTACTCAAATGAGCTAGTATTTGAATTTGAAATGCGAGTCAAAGGGAATGCCCCGTGTGAATTGGACCTGCTTAGGTACAGGTGGACGAGTCACTAACGAACACTTAGCTTTGAACCAGAAAATTCAAGTGGAAGTTGAGCCGCTGTGTGATCCTGTTAGCGCCCCCACCACACCTTCCGGAACTCCTGGGAGCCTGCAAGCTTCCTTGCATTTACAGAAACACACAGCCCTGAAACCTGGATATTCTCCCCTGGAGCACACACCTGGGATGATGGAGCATGGTGGTCATTCTAAGAGCCACCTGACGTTATAAAATTGTGAAGACAAAACTATCTGCAGGCAGCACTGTGGGGTGGCATCAGAGGGTCCCTGCACTGGGACCTGGTGGAGAAAGGTTGAGCTGTGCTGGGTTCAGGGATCCAACTCAGGGCACTGCTGAGCGGTGTTGGAGCAATAGGGCAAGAGGAAAAAATCAGGAATATTAGTCCTATCTTTACGGAAAATTGTGATATTTTGTACATCATAGGTTTTTATTACTTTTGATGGTTTAAATTATTGTATTGAAAGATTTATTGAGATTTTGGAAACCCCTAAATTGTGTGCCTTGCATGCCCACTTTTGTTCTGGACTTGCTCTGCAAGCCAGGTTTCCCAACCTATCCCAGGAATTCCTTTCCTCTTTTATGGAACAAATGAAGTGCATCACCCACTGATCTTGCATGGCTAATCCACAGTAGCAGCCTGCTGCATAGGAGCGGCAGATGGGACATACTAAAGGGTGGCCAGCCTGTTCCCATCACCCCTCAGCTTGGTCATTTTGGGCTCGTCATATAAATCTGACAGTCTCAGTTGCCACTTGGGGAACTGGGAGTAATGGTAGCACTGCGGTCTGCATTTTTGTGCCCCCACCCCCAACAGTTCTTGCATTGAAACCCCAATCTCCAAGGTGATGGTATTATGAGATGGGACCTTCAGAAGGTGATTAGCCCATGAGGATTAGTGCCCTTGTAGAAGAGGCCCCAGGGAGCTTGTGTGCTCCTTTGGTCATGTGAGGACAAAACAAGAAGGTGTCCTCTGGGAACCAGGAAACAGCCCTCACCAGACACCTGACATGCTGGTGCCTGGATCTAGAGACTTCCATCCTCTAGAATGGTGAGCAGTAGCTTTCCGTTGATTAGAGGCCACCCGGGTTATAATATCTTATCATAGGAGCCTAAACGGGCCCAGACAGCCAGCCATTCTCAGGGATGCTCTCAGCTTTCAGGAGAGACTGTGTGAAGGGTACATTTTCCCAATGGCCTGCTGGGCCTGGATTGACCTGCAAGCTTGCAACCCCTTGTCCCTTCTCTGGAGGTTAGTCCAGACAGACACTATCAATATCCCTTTTGTTGTCTGTAGTCCCCACGAACATGTTTGAATCAGAGTAGAGATGTTTCCCACCCAGGGTTTGTTATGGAGGAGAGCAGATATTTTTTTTTCCCTATGCACTTAACTTTGCTATCCCAAAGTACTGTGGTCCTAGCTCATGCTTCCATTTTAAGCCTGATTCCAGTGATACTCCAATCACCATCTTGCTTAAAGCAACTTGGTCTCCAAGAGTGGGTCTCTTCAGGTCACCCCTTGGGGGCTCCTTCTTGCTCTGGGTGGTCTCTGGGCACCTGAAGAAGGTTGTGGTCACATCAGGGCAAAGTGAGGGTGTGGCCTCTTTGATCATGGTGTTCTACTGTCCTCCCCTGGGTCCCTGCTTCCCAGCCCTTTCTACCCCACTGAGCTTCCTTGTCAGGTTCCTACTGACTGTTGTCCTGCTGGGTGTCACAGGGGAGACACAGCAGGGGACCTGGCTCAGCACCTGAGAAACTACCCAGAGGTGGGGAGCCACGCTAGACCTCCATTTCTGCCATGCTGGATGGGCTCTCTCTACCTGGAGTTCCCCATAGCAAGTGGGGACAAAAACTCCCCACACTTTTCAGTCCCCCCTCAGCCTCTCAGGGGTGTTTATTGCTCCCCTTCCTTCTCCAGCCTAGGAGCTGGGTGGTGGGGGACCAATCCCTCCAGGTTCTTTTCTGCCCTGTTCCTGGGGACTTCCTTCTGCCTGTGGGGCAGGAATGTCTTCCTATGAGGCTGGACTTGCTGTCCTCTGTAAGTTATGCTCAATAGGGCTCTAGACCCTGACTTCCAGGCTCTGCTGTTGATATGCCAAAGGAACTTTAAAACACTTTTATATAAGAGGAACAGGTTCTGGTGTTCTACAGCTCAGTAGGGTGACTGTAGTTAACAGTAATTGTATATTTCACAGTAGCTAGAAGGGATTTTGAATGTTCTCAACACAAAGAAATGATCGATGCTTTAGGTGATGGATATGCTAATTAATTGCCCTGATTTCATCAGATCATTAAACACAGCACACATGTATGGAAATAGCACACTGGGCCCCATAATTATGTGTCAATTAAAAATCATTTAAAATATATTTTATATTAACTACCCGTCTCCTACCTCCTCTGCCTCTGGAGAAGCCAGGTGCTCCGGTGAGGTGGGAAGGAGGCAGAGAAGAGCATGCTGGGAAAAGAGGCAGGAGGGTTCCCCTTCTCCCCCATCTTCATGTTTCTGGGTGGGCTTGCCTGGGGTACATGCACTGGGCTTTTTCTTCCCTAAAAAAAAAAAACAAAACAAAACAACGACCCCAAACCAACAAAACAGAACTAGAAAAACACCTGGAAAAGCTGCAGGTTCTGCTAGTGTTTTTAGGTAGACACTAAAGTACTGCTCTGAAGCCTCAGTGGAGAAGAGAGAGCCAAATTACCTCCGCCTGCATGTTACCGAGCTCAGCCCAGTAAGGCAATTTCCTGTGGAGTCTTGTCCTCCAAACCATCATCCCTATTTTTGCTACTGCTTCTCCAGAATGATTCTCCGGGTGCTTGGGATTTATGAAAAGCAATTGGAGACAGCAGAAAAGCCCATTGCTGCTTGGAGGTCATCTGCTTAGGAGTCACCTGGAGAATAAGCTGAGCCCTCATGGTACCTGGAGCTGTGTGCCTGAGCCCTGGGTTTTGTTCAGTCAATGCTGGGTTCTGAGGGTGAAGTGTTCAGAGGAAGCTTCTTGGAGGAGGCGGGACTTAAAGTAGAGTTGAGACCCAGCCACAGGGGCGTAAGATGAACCAGAGCAGCCCCAGAGAAGGAAGACCTGCCCAGGAGCAGCCCTCTGCATCTGCCTGGAGTTGGATTCACCTCTTCCTGAGTCGAGATGCCTGAAAACATGGGTAAGGTCAGTGTCGCCTGCAGGCAGGACAGTAGAGACAGCTAACCTTTTAAATTCCTTTAGTTTCCTTCGAACTGGGTGGAAATCAGATGAGTTCTCATCAAATTTGATTATTCTTACATCTCTGCATCTGAAAAATAATTTCAGACTTAGGGTCTTTAAGAGACATTTGTGATTCTGAGAAATTACTCCGAACATCTTTGTAAGGCTTTTAATGTGCTCTGTCCCATCACCCTGAGCTCAGTGGATCATGAACAATACATGTCATGTCAGTGCTTCGGAAATTTAGCAGCAGACTGATGGGAAATGATGGGACAGGTGTGTACGTCAAACCCGGGCCCCTCCTTACGAGCATCAGCCACCACCCTTGTGTAGATTCAGGCAGTGTTCCTGGGGAGATTCCTGCAAGCAAGCATTCTCAAATATTTTTCTTATGATTAAGATATCTGCAGAAAGAAATTACAAAAAGATCCTTCTGAAGGGTGAGAGGTGGAAAGTTATTTATTTGTTCAAGCATCTTCCTAGCTGTCATATGTGGGATTGGTTTTTATAAAGATAGGCAGTTGAAAAACTTCCAGAAATATCCTCCCTCACCTCTGAGATCCATGCACCAATCTCTCCGTGGTTTCTGCCCCTAAATTCCCATGTCTGTGGGAGGCACGGGAACCATGAGCTATGGTACGGTGGCACAGGTCTGAAACCTGCTCTAGAAAGACAGACCCTGAATGTAGGATGTGGAAAAGTCAGGGCGGCTTTGCTTGCTTGCTTGCTTTCTTTCTCTTTTTTTTTTTTTTTTTTGGTACTGGAGATTGAACTTAGAGGCACTTGACCACTGAGCCGCATCCCCAGCCCTATTTTGTGTTTTATGTAGAGACAGGGTCTCACTGAGTTGCTTAGTGCCTCGCCGTTGCTGAGGCTGGCTTTGAACTCGCGATTCTCCTGTCTCAGCCTCCCTAAGTGCTGGGAGTACAGGCTTGAGCCACCGCGCCCGGCTCAGCTTTGCTTTCTTAAAGCAGGTGGTCCAGCTGAGAGGTAGTTGGGCTCTGGCTTCTGCCTTGCTTCTTAGAGGCCCAGTGACCTTGGGCACCCTTAGAATGGGGTGGTGGCGCGCACGCGCGCACACACACGTATTCTGAGCTGCCGTATCACAGGCATAGAAAATGCTTCATAAATTATTTGTAGGTCTTCCTCTTTCATTGTCTTTCTTAAAAAGGCTAAAGAGTGTTTATCATAATTCTCAATTAGAGGCCCCTTGTAACGCAGCACACGACAATGAAGGTCCCTTCAGCATTAGAGATCTGCTGGTATTTAGGGAAATGAGCATGACCATAGCACAGGGTTCCTGAGTGGTGGAAGATGTCACAGGGGGAGTGACCTTGAGGGAATTTAAAACATATAGTGGGAAGCAAGGGCCCAGAGACGGGGAAGGTGAATGCAGGTGGGACAGGACGCAGTGGGCAGAGGACACACAGCACCTGCCTCTGGAGCCCAGGGCATTCATGGTCCCATCTCTCCTGCCATGCCAACCTTCCTCATGAGCGTGGTTTCAGCCAGACTCACTGGAACCAGTCCTCCTGGTGGGGCCACAGAAGGGAAGGATCCGGGGCCAAGGACACACATACACACACATAGGGACAGTTCTGCCCTGCCACATCTGTGATTCACCTATGGGCCTGATGAACTGTGGAATTCAGAGGACCAGACCTGGTGTTGTCAAAGGGTAATTAAATTATGACTGAATATTAGGTTCCTCATATATATTTAGCCTCCTGCATATGAACATTGACTACTTTTTCTGTGTTGTATCATGGATTTGTGTGTGTGTGGCAGGAATGGACCCCCAGGGCCTCACACATGGCTCCCTGCTACTGAGCTGTATCCTCAGCCTTACTATATATATCATGAATATTTGCTGCCCAGCTGCACTGGGTATATTTAATGCCTCCTGAATATTAGATATCTCTTGGTCCTCCTAACTCTTCTTATTTATGTTTAATATTTATTCACTCACTTGTACTTAACATGTCTTAAGAGATTCACCAGTTGTATTTACCTCTTTTCCTCTGAATCGAATGTTCTCAAACAATATAACATGAGCACATTAAAGAATGACACTCAATTAGTCTCCTAAAATCAGTGTCTGAACAGGGCACGGTGACACACACACCTGTAATCCCAGCTACTTGGGAGACAGGAAGGAGAATCACAAGTTCAAGTCCAGCCTGAGCAATTTAGCAAGACCCAGAGTTGGGGCCGTAGCTCAGTGGTAGAGCACTTGCCTAGCATGCACAAGGTCCTGGGTTCAATTCCTAGTACCACATACCAACAGCAACAAAACCCGTCTGGTTTCAGAATGGATGTAGTTGTGTAAAGCCACTGTTCTGTCCAGATGGGTGACCTGAAGTGTTTGAGAAGCTTCTGGGAACAGGTGTAGGTCTGTTCAGGTTTGTGAAGTTGTTCACACCCACTTAGGGTTCATGAGGGGGTTCTGTACCACATGCTCAGGGCTGGTTCCTGCTCTTGGCTTCTCAAAAAAGACAAGTGCCTATGGAGGATGTTCCTCTGTCCCCGTCTACATGCTGCATGAGTCTTGGGCAAGCTGGTCTCAATGTTTAGCTGCTCTTGGTCAGGCCACAGCTCTGTAGCCAGGCATAGAGTTGGCTCCCAACAGTAGCAAGGGAGCATAAGCTCAGATTCCTAAGACAAAAGCTCAGACTGGGTCCCTTGATTTCTTTTTGCTTTTTGTAGTTGACATGGGAACTCTGCCCACCCTGGAGCATAGCTCCATAATTCATCTGCTGTGCCACCCCCAGTTCCATACCCGGCTCCTAGTGCTAGTTCTGTGGTCTTGCTTTAATACATTACGTATTCACCTTTCTCCCCCAAAGGAGGGGTACCAAGAACTCTTTTGCGGGGAGGGTCCTTCCTGCATCAAGGATTAGTGACTTAGAAGCTGTGGTGATAACTCAGCAAATGGAGATGAGGGAGAAGGAATGGGGTCGGTGGGTGGGTCAGAGGCCGGGGTCACAAGGCCATGCTGCATGTCTCCATGGGGCTCAGTGAGTCACTCCCTGTGACCTGTGATCATTTCCACAGGAACCGAATTCCAGGTAGCTCTGGATGGTTGCTGGGCGTCAGCAGCACGGCCATTGGAAGTCGCTTCTTTAAATCCTCGTCCAGCGTGCTCTCTGGGCTAACTGGGATCTCAGTGCACAAACAGCCCTTTGAGTCGCCGTTTCCACAGGCCCAGAGAGTGTCATCTTTTCTTCAGGGGGTTCGTGAGCAAAGAGGCCTTTAGAGGTGTCATGGTAGACAGGCTAACTTGGGGCCACTTCCTGGAATGGAAGGGACTGAGTGTGTTTTGTAGGCCCTGTGACATTGCAGAGGGCTTCCTGAGTGGAAGAGGAAGCTCTGCAGACGGGACCTGGCCAGGCCAGTAAGCAGGGGAGACTCGGAAGGGAGCAAACTGTGTGGAGCCTGCCTCTCAGCTAGCCAGGGCTCCCACCAGACCTGAGCTTGGGCTCGTTTCCACCGGGCTGCTCCTTGGCCACACTCCTGCATGGTGCCAGGCCAGGCGTGGGCAGAGCAGATGGCCTCTGCCATCCAGCAAACCCAGGGCAGAACAGGAGTGGATGTCCTGAGAGCATCTAGGGACACATTCTTCCAAACATCTGTCTGTGCTACACGGAACATACGTGTACACATATACACACAAAAGTATCTAAGGTCTGTCTTCCATAGCTGTGGGCGCTAGTGAATTCAACCAACCTCAAATCAAAACTATTTGGAAAAAACATAAGAGGCTCTGCGGAGCATGTACAGGCATTTCTCTCTTGTTATAATTCCCTAAACAATACAGTAGAACAACTATTTGCATAGCACTTATGTGGTGTTAGATGGCATAAATCATCTAGAGATGATTTAAAGTATACAGGAGGGCTGGGCCCCTGGGAGCATGCCTAGGATACCAGTGACTTAGGAGGCTGAGGCAAGAGGAGCACCAAATTCAAGGTCAGCCTCAGCAATTTAGCAAGGCCCTAAAAACACTTAGGGAGACCCTATCTCAAAAATTAAAAGGGACTGGGGGGCAGCTCTGTGGTAAAGTATACCTGAGTTCACACCATACACAGGGGGATGTGTGTAGGTTCTGTGAAAATATTACTTCACTTTATATAAGAATCTTGCTCATCTGTGAGTTTTGGTATCTTTGGGGGTCCTGGGATCAATCTCCTGCATATACTTGGGGATGAGTGTATTTACTAAAAAGAGATACTCTCCATATTGTTTTGTGAGCTGCCTTTACAAAATCAATAGATTGTGTCTCTTCTGCATGGTGGGATTATTAAACATTCTTCTTTCACGTCAGTCAGTTCTCAGTCTCGATTTCAGCCATCTCTTGTGTGACTATTGATTAGGTCATTATCAACCTTTTGACATGTAGTGACATCAATCATGTCAGGGAAAGTCCTTGTCGTTGCTTTTTGCACATGGATCTGGTCATTCCTTCCAAGTACTCCCTCCAAAGTAGATTTCCTGTGTTCATACAAGATTCCTCCTTGGATGTCTCTGCCTGAAATAATGGCTTTTTTTTCATGCCAGGGTTCTTTCCCATATGAATTTGTACTGAGATCTCATGCATCTTGGTCGACAGTATCTGTGTTGTGCAAGGATTCACTCTAATTAGTCTCAGCCGAAGAGAATTTCAGGCAGGACATTCAGGGCTCACAAAACTGTTGGAAGCTCAGCCATTGGCCTGACAGGCAAGAGCTACCCCATAGTGACACGGCAGAGCTGGTGCCCTGGGGACTCGTTGGTGGTTCCAGGCCACACTTTGACATCCACACCTGCCCCATGGAAGGCTACATCTGCCACTCAGCATCCTTGGAACTGTGGATGAGGGTCTGGGACATAAGCCAAGAGCTGGAAAGAGCCCCAAGAGTCCTCCCTTAGAGGAGAGGCGCGTAGGTGTGGAGGGAGTGCCTGGCTGTTTCCCCTGGACTTTGGAGAACCCTTTGCTCTCCCACCCTTTGCTCCGGGTGTTGCATGGATGCTGATCAGCCCTCCACTGCAAGGAACCGGTAGGAACCAGGAGGTGCAAAGCTGCTAAGTTAATAGCCAATTGTTTTTTCATGAATCATAATTGATCAGCAGCCAGTTTATGGACAGTCATTCTTTTTGCCTCTTCCAACAGGCTTTTGTGTGTGATTAGTGTGAATTCAGGTGTCTTTGTAGTTCTGAGCTGCCCCCTGAGTGGATTATTACATTGCTGAGGAAGAATTCAGAAGAGAAGATGGTTTTAGCAGCTCAGGGCACAGCTGGAGGCTGGGGAGTGCTAGAGACAGTCACACTCTTCTGACCCCTACAGTAAATGTCAGCCCTCAGGGATGGACTGTTTAAAGGATCCCATGCTCCTTACCTTGCAGGCTCCTAGGAAAAGGGGGCAGGAGGGAGGAGTCCTCTTTGCTCCGTGAACCAGTCTTGGGACATGTAGACGCTTGTTTATTTACAAGGCTCATCTAGGAAACCCATATTAAAAAAAAAAAAAGAGAAAGTAGTAGTGATTGACATGTACCAAATGACCAAATGATTCACTGTAGGTTTCTTTTTCTCCTTTTTTGGTGGTGCTGGGGATCAAACCCAGGGCCCCAGGGCACATGCTAGGCAGGCACTCAACCACTGAGCTACACCCCCAGGCCTCGGCTTGGGTTTCTATGGTACCTTCTCTTTATGAATTTAAAATAGGATTTGATTTATATAGAACTGCTGTTTTTCTTTAATTTGGAGGGTATGCACTGATTGTGCATTATGAAGTAAACTATAATAATTATTTTACCACCAGCAGCTATTTTTCTTTCAATTCTTCTAACCATATATAATGAAATTCTTAAGGTTTTTCTTTTTCTTTTTTCTTTTTTGCATACAAGTACTGGATAATCCAGGCTGCCTAATACAAAACCCGGCCCTTCCCCAAGCCTTGTGCTTTAAAATAATAATACAGTGGAGGTGGGCTTGGGCTGGGAAGAGTTTCCCCCAGCTCAGAGACACAGTGGTTTTTACCGCCTGTCGAGCGGTAAAAATTGCACCTTCATCATCTCATTTAATCCTTATGCTCATCCTGTATGTTTAGAAATAAGGAAATAAGGCTCAGAGAGGTGAAGTCACTTGGCCAGATTGCTCAGCGGGCGAGTGGCAGAGTTTCACAGCCTTGGTCTTCCTGGGGTGCAGTGGGTGCCCTCGCCCGCCCACTCTCCCAGAGACCGTGTGGTCATTCATCTTATTAACTTCGTGACTGTCGGGCCAGCATATAAAGATGGACATGTCCATAAACTTTACCCCTCACTGTTCTTGTCCCCTTTTTACAGAGAAGCAAACTGAGGCACAGAGAAGTCACAGGACTTGCCTAAGTGACCAGGACACAATGGAGCAGGGCCCTTTTCTTTGCCACCTGGTGTTGAACATCTGGCGCTCTGAACTTGGAGATACCTGGCTGGGGAATGTCCTTGTACCCCAGGGCCAGGGTTTAAGTTCATGTGACTGAGAGGCCCTGGACAAATCCCTCCTGGGCTGTGCACAGGGCTGGGTGCTGGGCCTGGGGCAGGAGAGGGGCTGCTTGCTCTCCTTTCAGCTTTCAGAGCCCACTCCACTGCGCCCTGCCTGGCTGCACGCCCTGGCTGGGCCCTGGCTGCTTGGGTGGTCTTGGGTGAAGCCTTGGCCCACTCTTCTCACACTCTGGAGGTTGTGATACCTGCCCCCAGGGTTGTGGGGAGAAGAAAAGGCAGTAGTTTGTATGGACATGCCGATAGGTTGTAACCAATGTCCAGGAGCCTGTTGGAAATATTTTATTATAATTGGGCCTCATTCTCCTCTGCCTTTATTTATTAATTTTTGGTTAAGGTGTCCTCGTTAAAATAGAGTAAGAATTGGTAGGGTGGAGATACTGGACAGTGGCCACTTGGTCTTACGAGCTGGACAAAGCAGGAGCGAGCTGCAGCTGTGCCTTGGTGGAGCTGGACAGGACTGTGCTGCTGTGGGAGCACATGCTGGAAGTCTTGCTTGCTTCAGGCCTATCTCAAAGTAGAGCTCCAGCTGCAAAGCCTGACCTTCCCATTCTGTAGCTGTGGGCTCTCAGTGTCCCATTCCCCATCTGGAACGTGGGAGGGGCCTAGTGCTACCTTACAGAGTTGTGTGTGAATGAGATAAGAGACCAGTGCCTGCCAGGTGCCTAGCACAGTGTCAGGCTCAGAGTGAGCATGTGTATCAGTCCATCTTCTATTGCTATTTCAAAATGCCAGAGACCAGATACTTTATAAAGAAAGGAGGTTTATTTAGCTCACAGTTCTGGAGGTTCAAGAGCATGGCACTGGCATTTGCTTGGCTCTAGTGAGGGCCCTCTGGCTACGTCACCCCATGGCAGGTGGTATCACAATGGGAGCATAGGCAGGAGATAGATCGCAGGTGAAAAGGGCAGAAGGAGAGATTCAGGTGCCAGGCTCGCTCATTATGACACCCCACTCTCACGGAAACTAACCAGGGTCCCACAAGAACAACACTAATTCCTACAGAGGATGGCATCCCCTGTGACCTAATCACCTCCCATGAGATGAAGCTGCACCTCTTAACAGCTCACCATCTCCTCATCACCACACTGGGACCTCTTGGTGGGACACATTCAGTATCTAAATCATAGAGCACAAGTTGGTCCTGGCTGTTAAGTCCTCCTTCCCTTTCTGAGGAGTGACCGTCATATGACTACTGTCTGGGAGAATAAAACTTGGAAGGAGGGAGAAGGGAATGGAAAAATCTGAGCATGTACTTGCTCTGAGCACTGTTAAGTACTTAAAGAACATAGAATATTATTATGGATTAGTTCTCTCATTGAAAAGAGAAATGATTATCCCTGTTTCAAGGTGAAGAAACAAAGCATAGGCAGGTAACAGTGGTGTGCCTGTCCCCAGCTGATGAGCCCTAGGTAGCTGGGAGGTGGAGGTGGTTCCCGAAGCCCCTGAGGGGGTGGCTTCAGGCTGGCATCTTCCACTCAGATCCTGATGTGGCACTGGGTCAGTGGTCACAAGGCACCAGGCTGGCTGTGTCCTGAGTCTTTCTGGCTTCTTGGGTGATCCCAAGTGAACTGCTCACCATGAGCTGGCATAATTTACTGAAGGAGCAGATACTTCCCAAACATCATCTGTTCTTGTTTCACCCCAATTCCTAAATAAATACTTCTGTTGAAATCACATGTTGGTAGTACAACAGTTCCTTGCTCTTCTGATGGACATATAGTGTTGGGTACAAAGTTGTAGTTCCAGCTCCTCATTGTCAACCAAACTTCTGGAATTCCCATCAGATTCTCTTCAAGGGTGTGTTAGTCAGCTCTCTGCCATAATAACAAATATCTGAGAAAACCAACTTATAGAGACAGGTTTATTTTGGCTCACAGTTTTGGAGATTCCAGTCTGTGATTGGTTCCTTTTCTCTGGTGGGGGTACCAGATGGTAATGGAAGGGAGCATGTGACTGAGTAAAACTGATCACCTCATGGCCAGAAAGCAAAAGAGAACAAGGAGAAGGCCAGAATCCCACAATCCCTTCCACGGCCACACCCCCCAATGACCTAAAGACCTCCCACAGGCCCCACCTATTCAAGATTCCACCACCTTCCATAGCGCCTCCCTGGTTACCTAGCCTTTAACACATGAGCCATTGGGGAGACACATATCCAAACAGTAACAAAAGGTCAATATCCAGGATGGCCTGCTGTGCTGTTTGATTTCTTAAAACTTTTACATGACAGTAACTATATTTTCATAATCCATCAATGAGGAAAATACCCATCAAGAAAAAGACACTGAGTTTTGAGGTTTGTGTAGATGACATAGTAGTTTTTGAATCACCTCAGTATCTACACATATTGGAAAACTAATAGGCCCTCACTAGAGCCAAGCAAATGCCAGTGCCGTGTATGGTGCATGTATGTGACATAATAATGATTCCATTTCTGGATAGTGCTTACACATCAGGGATTTACAGGTAGAGAATTAAGGATTGGGCTGGGTGCAGTGACACATGCTTGTAATCCCAGCAGCTTGGAGGCTGAGACAGGAGGATTCTGAATTTGAAGCCAGCCTCAAACTTAGCAAGATCCTGTCTCAAAATAAAATATAAAAAAGGCTGGGGTTGTAGCTCAGTAATTAAGCACCCCTGGGTTCAACCCCCAGTACTAAAACAAACAAAACATAATTAAGGATCAGTGTTTAGAGATTTAATATTTTAAATATTTGTGGCCTTAATAAAGAAGTGAGTATGGCCATTACCTGGCTGTACTTTGCTTTTCTTCCTGGGTATTTTGCTTGCAATTCCAACATTTTCCACCAGGGGTGCCTGGGATCATGTTGGTTCTGTATTAGTTGAGGTTCCATTCCAGCTATGAGATGAAATATAATTTTCTTAAATGTTTTCTTTTTAGGACAAAAATATTGTATTCAAAAATTAGAATCTCTCAAATAAGCACAAATTTAAAAGATGTAGCACACTAAGATAATAATGAAACTCCAATGATTAATTACAACTCAGCTCTATTTAATTCTGGATTTTATTTCTTTTAGATTTCAGGAATTAAGAGGAATCCCAAGCATTAACCATGGCATCACTTCCAAAGGGATTAAATTTTGATATCATTTACCATTAGAAATAGATTGTTTGGACCACTAAGGGACCATAGAGTACCCCAGACCTCTCTTTCCCATTGGATCCTCACAGGAGGCTCAGAGATTCCTATAGACATGTCCTGCCCCTCAGTATCCCAATTTTGCAGGGCACCATGGCCTATACTCACCTATGAATGATAACTGGGTGTCAAGCTAATTTGAGAAGGAAATATATAGCCACCAGAAATTCAGGCAGAAGTTTTGCCATAGTTTGGACCTGGGCTGTCCCCAGAGGCCCATGTGTTAAAGGTGTGGTCCAGGGCTGGGGTTGTGGCTCAGTGCTGGAGTGCTTACCTGACATGTGTGAGGCACAGGGTTCGATCCTCAGCACCACATAAAAAAGTAAATAAAGGTATCGTGTCTATCTACAACAACAACAAAAAATTTAAAAAAAGAAAAAAAAGGTGTGGTGCTAGTGTAAAGCTACTGGAAAGTGGTGGAACCTTTAAGAGGTGGAGCCTAGTAAGAGGGCTTTAGATCTTTGGGAGGGGTGTGCTCTCAAAGGGGAGGTTGGGATTCTGGTCCCTTCCTTTTTCTCTTTCATACCTGGCCTCCCCTGGTACACACTCCAACCGTGATATACTATGTTGCCATAGTCCAAAGCAATGCAGCTAATTGGTCATGGACTGTAACCTCTCAAACTGTGAGCCAAAGTAAACCTTTCCTCTTTTTAAGTTCATTATCTTGGGTAGTTGTTGTAGTAACAGAAAGCTGACTGACATAGCTGCCTTTAAACAAAGGACATCTTGATGGGTGTCGTAGACCCACTGGTAAAAAATGCACATCTTTTCATTCTGTCCAGCATTCCTTCACTTTGCAGCCAAAGAGGCCCCTGGAGGGCACACAGTCTAACAGAGGCTATCTATTGCATGAGAGCAGCAAGGTGCTGAGTGAAGGCAGCCGGGTCTCCCGGGGAGTGGTGTGTGTGGTCCAAGGTGTAGGCACAGCTCACGCTTGAGCTGGGTCTTCCCTGGGGGGGCATCTGGGTTCTTGAGGAGGGGCAAGACTGACCACTGGACAGGGGCCCACAATGCTGAGGACCCGTCGGAGTTTTGGAGCCTATGAAAGGGTTTTCATTTTTCAAATTAAAAGGAAAACATGACCTTTAGGCCAAAGAAAATATTACAACATGTCATATTAATATATTCATCTCTGTACTGACTCGATACTAAAATATGCTTTTGTCAGTTTTTTTCTCCCCCCAACAGAGGAAGGGCACTTGAGGGCAGCAGTTCATGGGGACCAAGGAAGTCATACCATCAACCTGGGTAGGAGTGTGACAGAGGGTCCTGTGACCAGGGAACTGCCTGGGCAGAGTCACAGAGGCAGTAAAGACCCAAAGCAGGGGGCTGGGATTGTAGCTCAGTGGTAGAGCGCTTGCCTCGCATGCGTGAGGCCCTGGGTTCGATCCTCAGCACCACATACAAAGCAATAAAATAAAGACATTGTGTCCATCTACAACTAGAAAAAATTAAAAAAAAAAAAAAGACCCAAGGCAGTGGGGGCTCAGCTGGTGACTTGGCTTGGTGATGCATGGTGCCCACGGGCAGGCGGTACAGCCAGAGATATCCATATGGTAAAGAGAAACACCCCTTGTTTGTGAGGCTCGGGACAGAGCTCCAGGCTCACGGTGCCTGTGACTTAGGGATTCCCAAGAATGGGATACTTGGGAATTTTAGGACCTGTGGAGTTTTAGCTAAGCCAGAAAAGGATGGATTTGCCAAATACTATTTGGGATGTTTTGGTCCCTATCCCAGTGTGGCCACTTGGTGATGAAATGAGCCTCCTATTTACAACTGTTTCCTCGTTTCGACGTGGGGAGAGTCATTCACACAGGTTTGCAGAGGGCCTGGCCTCTGAAGGCATCTAGCGTCCCTTTCCTTCTCCTTTGCCTGCTGGCCTGGCCCAGCCCCTGAGTGGCACCGCCCTGCAGTCTGACTCAGGAGTCCTGGGTGGGACTGTCTGGGCCCAGTAAGCTCTGCCGGGGCCTCCGCTGTACAGTGGGGCTGGGAGCCTCCATCTTCATCCCAGTGTCTAGGCCTGGACTTCCAAGAACAGGGCTGCCACCTTCTCAAGGAGCCTGAGGCCTTGCTGAGGATGTCCCACGGCTGCGGCTGGCCTGGGTTGGCTGCACCTCCATCCAGTTGCAGAAGCATAAAGAGTCCTCTGTCCTTGACTCCCATCTTCCTGGATTGCTCTTCCTTTTGGCTGAGAGTGAGCAGGGAGGGGCCGTCCCTCTACAGGCAGGGTGCACAGTGCCGGCTTCCTGGATCCAGTTTGTCAACACACATGGCCACAGCCGTGAGCACCATGCTGTGATTTGAGGCAGGCCATGCCTTCCAGCGTCACCTGACGGGGACAGAGTCACATGTGTAAATCTCACATAGTAGGTTGGAGTGTGTTCTGCTGCACACAATGAGAACCCAGTGGGCCTCATGGGTTTGTGGAGGCAGCATCTGAGTGAATCTAGAAGAGAAGGTTCCATTTCTACAGATAGGGAGGTGCAGGAGGTATTTCCAGGTAAAAGTAGAGTCTGGTGTGCAGTCGTACCAGCCGGGCCTGATGGGATGGGGGATAGATCATGTGGAGGGCTGCATAAGCGGAGGAGTTTAAAAATAACTGAGTGGGGTGCAGTGGTGCATACCTGTAATCCCAGCTACTTGGAAGCCTGAAGCGAGAGGATCATGAGTTCGAGGCCAGCCTGGACCACATAAGAAGACCTTTGTCTCAAAAACAAAGGAAAGAAAGAAAAAAAGTTCGAAATTATACGCAGACTGCAGTCAAACTGGGGAGATCCTGGAGGAGAGTGCTGGTACCCCTTGGTGGTGATGTCCTGGGGAATGGCAAGGTGGCTGCTGAGTCAAAACTTTGGAACCAACTATGCCTGGCTTGGAAATTGCAGGAACAGTATCTGTGCACAGGAAGTGTGCACAGCACAGTCTTCTTCCTGCAAGACAGACAAGAAGTGTGCTTGGGGGGTCATTCCACTTGTGATAGCATCAAAGAAGGGACTCAGGAATGGCACTCAGGAACTGTGAAGAACATGGCACAGTTGTACTAGGGACACAGAAGAGCAGTGGTATAAATGGAGAGGTTCAGCGTGTTCCATCCAGGGAGGGATCAACATCTTCAATATTTACATTTTCCCCAAATGAATTTATGGATTTCCAGTCAGAATCTGGATGGATCACTGTCCAGATATTAAACCATTATAAATTTATAATAAGTTTATTATAAATTTGAGAATGGCATATCCATGGAACAATCTAGAAAGTGTGGAAAGTAGAATTTAATAAATGTAGTTACTTTGAACCATTTGGGAAGATATCAAGTTCCCTACTCAGCTCAAACCCTACAATAATACTCCACATGGATCAAAATTTTATATGTAAAAAATGAAACCATTAAAATACTCAGAGAAAATTCAGGTGAGTATGGAATTATGGAATGAGAAGCATCTTTCTACACATGGTGCCAGAGACAGAAGCCACAGGCCAAAGTTGTTTTATTTGAACATCACAGGGAAAGAAAATTTCTGTATGTCTGAAGAAACAAAATCAAAGATGCTTACTACCTGTAAGTCAGGCACCTGTTACATCAACAGCTCTAATAATCCAAATGAACAACTCTTATTTGGAATGAACTTCCAATATGAAAGTGGATAAAGGATAGGAATTCACGAAAGAAGAGTAACTGGCTGTAAATGTGAGACAGTTATGCATTCATCAAATGGGAGTCTACAAAATTACGATACTGTATCAGATTAGCACAATTTTGGTGCAGTGGTTTGCTTTCGTGGAGGATGGTGCAAGCCAGGTGTGTATCAAGGACTCTCATGGACTTTGGTTGTGGAAGATGCAAGCTTTCTGCCAAGCCATTTGGCAGTCTGTCTCAAAATCTTTAAAAGAGCTCCTTCTTTTATCCTGGTGATGCCATTTCTAGGAATTTATCCCAGGGAAACGATTAAATCTGCAGTCAGAGATTCCTGTGCAAGGATGTTCATCACCATGTTATTTATAAAGGGAGAACATTTGGAGGCCATTTGAACATCCAGTCATGGGGGATGAGTCACTGTGGGGCCCAAGTGCAGCGGGGCCCTTAGGAACAGTTCCGGAGGATGCTTAGTCACAAAGGAACTGCATGATCTAAGGCTAAATGAAGAAGGCAGGAAGGTGGTGGGCTGGAGCTGGAGGCAGGGAGGCCCATGCAGAAGAGGCAGGGGGTCAGTGTGCTCTCAGGAGACAGAAGGTGCTGGATGTGGTGGAGAACGGGCCGGTCCTCATTTTTTTTCAAATTGCCTTCCATGACTTTTGATTGAGCAGATACTGGACACAAGGTGCCACCGTTCGGGCTGTGCTTGGAGAGGAGACGGTTTGGGTAGACTGTACCAAGAAAGGGGATGCTAACACTCTGCAGATACTGGCTCAGGCTAGCAGACCTGACGGTCTGCCTTGTGTCTGCAGACTTAGCCACCCTGGGAGCTGCTGTCCCCACCTCCTGTTGGTAATGTGCATGAGGGATCAGGAAATCCAAAACCAAACCACGCAAAAAACTTAGGATATAGAACGTTTAAAATTAAAAAAAAAGAAAAGATGCAAAACATTTCAAAGAAAGGATCATGTTCTACTTAAGAACATTGATACGTGATTTGAGTGTGTGTATATGTAGGGAAAAGACTGGAAAAAGCATGCTCAAGTGTTCTGTTTAGTGCTGGTAGAATGATGAGAAATCTAGTTGTTTTTTCTATATTTTTTTCTTATGAGAAGCATGGATTACTTATTTTAAAAAAAACAACTTTATTGCCAGGCAGAGTGGTACATGCCTATAATACGAGTGGCTCAAGAGACTGAGGCCAGGAGGATTGCAAGTTTGAGGCCAGCCTTAGTAATTTAGTAAGGCCCTAAGCAACTTAGTGAGACCCTGTCTCAAAATTTAAAAGTAAACAAATAAAAAGGGCTGGGGATGTGGCTCAGGGGTTGTCTCTGGGTTCAATCCCCAATTAAAAAAAAAAAAACAAAACAGCTTTATTGTGGAATAATTGATATATAACTTTCCTACATTGGAGGTGCTTGGTTTGATAAGTTCCTACCTAGGGTGCACCCTGGAGACCAACACTGCAATTAAGATAGTGCACATATCCATAGTCCTCTGAAGTTCCTCAGGCTCTTCTGTTTCCTCCCTCCATCTCCAATTCTTTTGCAAGGCAATTGCTCACCCTCCCTTGGTCACTGTTACTGATTCTGCATTTCCTAGAATTTTGTCAGAATGGAGTGGTGCAGTGTGTGTTCTGGTTGACTGCTTTTATTCCACTCGTTTTGCCATTCTTCTAGGGAGTTGGGTTTGTCAACTGTTCATTCCTTTTCATTGCTGAGTAGTATTCCAGTGTATGGATGTAGCACAGTTTTCTCAATCCAAAGAATGACTTAATAAAAATATCTACCTTTCGAAGCAGGCCCCAAGTCTGACTTGTGTCTTAGGAGTTTGGTCTCTTCCAGTTGGTCTTCTCTGGAGGTTTGGGGAAAGTTCTCCAGGCCTGCCAGTGACCCTGAGGGCAGCAGCCTGGTAAGCCCAGAGGGTGCATGCACCATCACAGGCCAAATACAAGGAAGGCTCTGGTCAGCCTTTGAACTCTTGAGCTGCAAATAAGGTGTGTCTTCGAAATTGGAGCTTTTGGTGGCAAGGAGACTTGGTGCTGGCCGGTGGGCATTTTGAGGACTGCCCTTGCACTTGACCTCCAGCAGAGTTCAAGGTGTTGCCGAAAGAGCTCAGCGTGTCATCATGGATTAGTGTTGACGCACTTCCGTGTACCTCTCCTGCCTTCGCCTGGCACCCATGAATGGCTGGCAGCTTCACTTCCAGCAAGCGGCCCGACCTCTGCTGAGCCATCGTGCTGTCCCCGTCCCCCTGAAGCTCTTGTCCTTCACCTGGGTGGGGCTGGTAGCCCTCTTCCCTCTGTTCCTGGGAGATTTTTCATGTCTCCCTGTTTCCTGGGTTAGTAAGAACCCAGAAGCGCCTCCAGGGCTCCAGGTGGCCCTGGGCTCTGAACAGAGAGTCGTTCTCCCAACCCCAGGCACCCCTGGTCCTGACGGGCAGGAGTGGCAGGTGTGGCACGCGTCCCACCCCCATGCCTTGCCATCGTGTCTCCGGGGGTCCCCGGAGGTACGTCCCACATGCTCAGGAGCAAGTCCACCTCGATGCTCTGCTCTGGCCGCCTGCCAAGGGCTGCTGCCAGGGCCCAAAGAGGACACTAAGCCACTGCTAGTCTGTGTAGAAAGGGGGCAGCCAGGGGCGGCTTCTCTCCAAGGCTCTGTGTCCCCTCATCCCTGGGCCTGAGTGTCCTGAGGCTGTCGTGCGATGTCCTTTTCTGCCTTTCCTTATCAACTCCATGCATGACGGGTCAGAGCCAGGCCTTGGGCCATGCCAGGCTAGGCCGTGGACACTCCCATCCTGGCCGAGTTCCTTGGTCTCGCCATTCCCTACCTGCACACCCTGTGGCACCCCCTCACCAGAACCACTTGTGCTTGCAGTGACGTGACTCTGAGCAGGGCGCTGACCTGGCGGCCTAGGTCTGCTCCGGACCATATACGCCTGCCACTGGGCACCTGCTGGCTCTGGGCACTGCCCTGCAGGGGCTGAGGCCCTATGTGGGAGCAGCCTCCCCTTTCTTCTCTCTTTGGGGCCTTAGATGCCTGGGATGATGCTGTTGAACATGGCCCCGGGGGGATGGGAGGCCAGTTGCACGGGGCCTCCCCGTGGAGAGCTGCTGATAGCACTGCCCGGAGCCAGAGCCGTGGTCCTCAGGCATCTGCTCAAGCCCTTGGCCCAGCAGAAACACCAAGGGAGGGGCCTGGTGGTGAGGGCCCCCATCATGGGCACCAGCGTGAAGAATCAGCTCTGTCACCTTGGGAACCAGCCCTAAGGAGGTGTCTGCCTTGAAGGGGATGGAAAGGAACAGTAAGCTGGCCTGGCCGGCATCCAGCCGTGTAACCTTAGAGCCACCATCAGCGGGGATAAGACTTGGCTATGTAACCCGAGGGCTGGAGTGTGGGTGAGCCTGGGAGCCGCAGGGGGAAGCTCCTGTGAGGCTCGGCCCCCCTGGTCCCCATGCAGCAGTGCTGTCTGTCCCCTTGGCTGGGGTGGCGCCCAGGAAGTGAGCTGGGGGGCTGCTGCTGAGCTTGTTGGGGGCCTGGGGTGGGCAGGCCCCTGCTAGGTTTCTCAGTGGCTCCTTCCTGTGGCTGAGGATACCCAGTTGTGAGGTTACCCGTGTTTATCCACAGTGGCTTCCGTGCTACACGTGGGCATGACATCCCCGTCTCCTTGGAAACCGGCTCTGGGTTGCTGCACCTGGGGTGGAGGTGCTCAGGGCGACCCGAGTGAATGTTGGTGCTGCTGGCTGGAGAGGCGGGGTGCACCTGGTGCTGGAGGAGCCCGAGGAGGGGCTGCTGCTTCTGAAGTGAGTCATTGTACTGCAACATTACCTGGGCACTTGGGCTCCCGCCTCCTGGCCCTGGCCTGGCTCCTGACCGTGAGTGCGGCGCATGGCAAGCTGGTCAGACCACACGGTCAGGTGGTGCAAAAGCCTGTGCTACAGAGGTGACTTCTTTGTTTTCGTTTTGGTACCAAGGATTGAACCCAGGGGTGCTTAACCACTGAGCAACACCCCCAGCCCTTTTTTTTATATTTTATTTGGAAACAGGGTCTCGCTGAGTTGCTCAGGGCCTCGCTAAGTTGCCGAGGCTGACTCTGAACTCGCGATCCTCCTGCTTCGGACTCCTAAGTCACTGGGATTACAGGCATGCGCCACCAGTTCCCTCCCTAGTACCCAGGACAACAGCAGCAGGTCTCAGAAACAGCCCTGCAAGGTGGGTTTTGCCCGGGTGTCTGTGCTGATGGTTATGGTGGGTCATGTAGGCAACGTGTCCCTCTGCATGCATTTGGTAGGGCTTTCTGCTCTTGAACACCCCGCTTTCTGTGACTCCTTGAATGTACAGATCCACCCTTGGAGGGAAGTGTGGCCCTTAGTGACTAAGGGAGAAGCCGGGAGAGCCTGGCAGCCTGACTGCAGGGCCTGGGCCTGCGCTCTCAGTCCTGTCTCCCCGGCGTGGCCCCATGGGTGCTCTGCAGTCCAGCCAGAGCGTGTCTTATGTCTGACCACTCAATACCAGCCTCTTCCCACACTCTGCAGGGGCCAGCCTTGGCCCTCCCTGTTCTCCAGACACCCCATGGACTGCAGGCCTCATGCAGGCCTCTCTGCCTGGGGCTGCCCACCTGGCCCACTGGGCCTTCTGCCTACAGGTCACCTGGAGGCAGCTTTACTGGTCTCTTCTCCCTCTGTTACCTCCTGGGCAGAAGTGGCTGTTCCCCGTCACTTCCCCTCTAACGCCCTATACATGCCTATCACAAGGGGGTCGCATGTTGTCTGCCTCCCCCACAGACTGGTTTCTTGAGGGTGGGGACCACTCCATCTCAGGTTCTGGAGACATGAAGGAGGAGGACAGGTAGTCGGTGCTCAGTAGACTGTTTTTGCATCTGGTTGAATGGAACTGTTAAGGTGCAAACACTCTCTTCCCTTCGGATCTGGTGTTTTTTTTTTATGTTTGAGAACTTTGGCAAAATCCTAAGACTTCCCCACATGCTCTTGATGGTAAAGAGGAATAACAGGTTTAATGTTTAAGTCTGGGGTTTAACTCTGTCATGGTATACTCTGAGCCAGCGGCTGGGTTTCTAAGCGAGTCAGAGTTTAACATTTGGGCTCATCTACCAGTGTGTTTTGGTGGAGATGGCCTCAAAGCTGCCTCCAGATCCACTGTCCGCCTGAGGCTGGAGACTGGCCGCTCCCTGGTGCTGATGGGTGCCTTGCAGCCGTTCTTTGGGCCCTGCTTCTGGGCGTCTCAGTATGAGTCAGAGCATGTGCAGCGTGGGCTTGTGCAGGTGGCAGGGAGCCCAGAATTAGCTCAGCTGCACTTGAGCAGGGCTGCCATGGGGAGGGGAAGCTGAGCCAGGCGGTGCTGAGAGGCTGCGGCCCAGAGCTGCGGAGGAGGCCAGTTCTCAGGATCCAACACGGCCCTGGGGTGTGCCGGCAAAGTCCACCTCATGCCTGGCACATGCCCAGTTGTAGATGAGCAGTGGACCAATGGAGCAGATTTTACGCAGCCACCTGAGTGCCGGACGGGTGTGGCCCGGCCACTGCCAGGAGTGGCAGACAGGTGCGGCCATCACCATGCTCAGTTGCTCATGGTCTGGCAGGCTTGGCCAGCTCAATGTCTCTGTTTGGTCACAGCACACAGTCAGGCAGACTCCACCCTAACCTAAGCCAGCAGGACACCAGAAGGCGTGCCCTGCCCCCAGGTGGCATTCCACACTTTGCAAAAATCTCCTTTGTGTTCAAATGGAGAGAATTGTTAGCACAGGCACTTAAATCGATTGCAAAATGTGTTATTCTTCCTTGTACTTTTTCCTGCTTGCCCCTGTCTCTGCTCAGGTGTGTTGCCAAGGACGCCAGTGCCTGTCATCTGAGAAAACAGGGAAGCAACACTTGTCACTACACCAGTCACCAGGACAAAACGCAAGGGCTGGCTCCATGTCTTGCAGGGGCGTGGAGGGGCCTGGCACTTGTGCAGCTACCGAGTGAGTCAGTGGATGGACGGCGAGAGTTCATCCTGAGTGTGTTGGCATTGTTCTAGGAAAAAAAAAAACACTTTTCAAGGTTCTGGTATGTGATTGGAGCTCATGATGTTACCTCTGTGGTTTTTCCTGTTGCCATGAAAGGCCCCTGGGGAGCACAGTGATTGGTGTGCTGGGGGTTTCTGTGGGGTCGAAGTCTCAAAGGTTCTCGGGGTACCCAGCCTGGAGGCAGAGAGCCAAGCCATCTCCGCCTCAGTGGCCTGGCCCGGCCATGGTCACTAGCATATGGGGTCAGGACGCCACAGTGGGCTGGCTCTGGCGTGGCTGAGCAGGCCCAGTGAGCTCTTGGTAGGGCCCATCTTGCAGGTGCCTGCTCTTCCTGCCCTGGCACTGGCATGCCCAGTTTAGATCTGGTCCTCTTCACTGATCCATGGACATGGGAGGATGTTAGGAGAGGCGGGTGGATAACGTGGATGTAGCACAGGAAGCGGGAATTGTCACCTGTGAGAGCTGGAGCGCAGGCACGGTGCTTCCATAGGCCTTGTGAGTGTGGGGTGCATGTGGAGGCCCCCTCACAAAGGCTCTGCTCTTCACCTTTCTCATGGGGCCAGGCCCCAGGTGCTGTTGTGTCAGGGGTCCCCCAAGTCCAGGAACACCTTCCCATCTATTCTTCTCAAAGCACCGCATGGACCCAAGAGTCTTGTTTGGCCCCGTGGCATCCACCATGAGGCGGGCAGGCTCAGAACAAATCTTTTTGTTTGGAGGATGAGATGCCTGAGGCACTGAGGGCAGGAGGCTGGTGCCTGTGCTGGGGACAGAGTCTCGGGCATGGGGTCCCTCACCTTCTGGTTCAGCACCTTGCCCAGGTCCTGCTGCCCACTCATGCCTGGCACAGTCCCACTAGGAGAACTGCCTGTAACTTCTCAACCTTTCTTTGAAAACCAAAGTTTTCTCAGATTTTTCTGATTCTCTGCGCCCAGCGAGTGCCTTAGAACCCGAGTCTCAAACTGCCCTTCTCTCACTGAGAGGTAATTTGGTGCACCTTTGAGCTAAACTTTCATCTGTATCACTTCTTTTAATCCTCCTGCCAATTGTGGGAGTGGAATAGTGATTAGCTCTTCACTAGACCCTTGCTGAGGTCACCCTATGGAAAAGCAAACTGACCCAGGCCTCCTGGCCAATTCCAAAACCCACACTCTGGCAGCAAGTGGCGGGGGGCACCTGAGGTCTGACCCTCTGACCCTCAAGGCCGCTCCTTGTTTGGGGGGAATGGTTGTGGGCAGAGCTGGCTCTGGCTTCAGGGGTCCTTGGAACAGAGGTTTTCAGGAACTTCTCAGAAGCATTCCCAGAGAAGGTGCTGTAGTCTGCTGTCCTCAGCAAGCATGTGAGGTGTCCTGCCCTGCAAGAGGTCTCTGAAATCTGCTTCCTGCAAGTGGGAGCTGCTGGAGTGGAGGAGAGGGGATGGAGCTGAGGGGGGGGAAGGGACCCAAGTTGGAGGGGAGGGATTGGAAGGATTATCTCGGGTTGTGGGGGAGAGCACAGGTCACTGTGAAGGAGACGTGCACAGGTTTCCTCCTTCAGAATGAAATTCCCATTTTGAAATTTGCTTCAGCCCTGCCCCCCACTCCTTCCTTGCTAGCTTCCCCAGCCCTATCCCTGGTCCTCTGCCACTGCTGGGCTTTGCGACTGGGGACAGGCTCTGCGAGTTCACAGGTGGGGAAAGGGTGCCAGGAGAAAGAGCAACATGGCCAGGTGACTCCGGCTGCTCACAGATGGCAGGTTCAGTGCCAGGTCCCCGCTCCCCATGGAGACTGGCAGTCTTGGAGTCAGATTTCAGTGGGCCTTAAACTGCAGGTAGGTCAGCAGGAATGTGCTGGAGGGAGGAAAAGCCACTCACCAGCCAGTGCACCTGTCCTGCAGCCAGACAGCACCTTCGTGTGCACTTCCAGGTTTCGGGAGCAGGGGTTTGATGACAGTTGCTTGGGTCCACGTTACGTGGAGTGATTTAGAATCTCCTCTGGGATCTTTTATCTAGTAATTGTGGCAGGCTGCTTTCTCAGACAAAGAACGAGGATTTTTCCACACCTGCCCACTTCTTATAAGTTAGACCAGTTACATGCAAATCAGAAGAAAATCGAACCAAAATAAAATCTTCTGAACAAATAAGTACCCCCTCAAGGAGGAAATCTAATGCAAATATTAGACTGGAAACTTAAGAATCTTCTACTGCTTTCTGGGGCTTGTGAATTTCATGGTATTGCAGAAACCTGATTCTGAAATTGCCTGACAGCTTTCTGCCAGGCTCCCGAGTCTTTATGGGAGAGTTCTCCCCAGTGCCTCCGCCTCTGAGGGAGCTGAGCTTCTGAGATGCTGATTCACTGTGTGAGGCTTAAAATCAGGAACATTTATACATTCTGTACTTGTGTGCTTGCATGAAGTGCTTAAACTTAAGGTTGGGCAAGCCAAGTCTTGGGCAGGGAGCCTGTGTGTAACCCTCTGAACCTTTAGAATTATTCTGGCTAATTATATAAATGAACATAGGATCTCCATTCAGGCTGAGAAACTAGGTGAGGTATTCAATTCATCTCGGTATTCATGGAGTCTTAGTGGAAATTGCTAGGTTCATTCCACTTCTCAAGTGCAGGTTCCAGCCTTTTGTAGATCCTGCATGTTCTTGTGTCACTGATCGAGGCAACACCAGAGAGGAAGGTCTTTGGACGGTGAGCCACCTTGGAAACCCGCGTCCTGGTCTGTTGTGCAGGACAAGTGGCAGCTTGTACCAGAGAAGGTCAGGGACAGCCCTCTGAGGTATTTATCTGACTGATAAGCATTCCAAGTGATAGGCTAAGTTGGCTTTGGGATTTTATTTGGGCTGATAAAATCTTCCTGTTATTTGCAAGCTGTTAGGTTTACAAGCTCTCCCCAGGCTGTGGGGTGGGAGAGGCTGTGGAATCATCTAGCTGGGTAGCTAGAGGGACTGCTGGCCTCTCTCCAACCTGGTTCTTTCTTTGTGGTGCCAGGGGAAGGCATTTGCTGGAAAATAAACTGATGGAGGATTGACTTGTGAATCAGTCAGCTTTCTCTTACTATAATGAATGCCTGAGATAATCAACTTATGAAGAGAAAAGGTTTAGCAGTTTTGGGAGTTTCAGTCCAAGATTGGTTGGTCCCACTGCTTTTGGGTCTTTGGTGAGGCAGCATGTTATGGCAGGAGCACTTGGTAGAGGAAGCCTGTTCACCTCATAATTGGATACAGAAAAGAGAGGAAGAGACCAGGATCACACAGTCTCCTTCAAAGGCACACCCCTGGTGACTTCACACCAGGCCTCACCTCCTAAAGTTTCCACCATCTCCCAACAGTGCCAGACTGGAAGCTGAGCCTTTCGGGCCCATTTATAATCCAAACTATAGCCACTTGGAACGGTGTTTGTAGGAGAGGTAGTGTATCACCCATTTCTGCCTCAGAGCTGAGAATTTGTAATTGTCTTGAAGAGACACAAAGGTGGCCTTTGAGTTCTCCAGGCCCCACATTTGGGCTCTTTTGTCCTTGTGGCTGGTTTCCCATCCACTGGTCCCAGCTCTGGACATGGAAGGAGCTTCAGGGGATGGCTAGTCCCTGCTGCAGCTGTGGCTGGACAGCCAGAAGAACCGTGGGAGGAGGTCCTTCACTCTGGTCTGCAATACTGCACGTTTCCACCTGGTTCAGAGATGAGAACTGGCCTCCTGTCCCCATGGGCTTATCTGGACGTGCCTTCTCATGTTTGCACAGGTGTTTAGCAGGTGTCATATTTTCTGCTTTAAGAAAAACTCTCCCCGCCTTTTTCTTGTGGTCTTGGGGTGTGTGGTGCACTTTGAAGTCTTTTCTGCCCAGTAGCCAGAGTCGCCTGTTCAAATGTAATCTGACTTCCAGCCCCAGACATGCTGGAGTAATAAGTACTGGGTTTGTTCTCTTTTCCTAAACAATGATGACACTGGGCAAATATATGAAGCAACTGTTTTCAAGAATAGAACCCTGCTCAGTGCAGGTCTTGGAGGCCGCTGGAAGCATGTGAAGCAAACCTCACTTTTGGCCTGGATTTCTGTCTGGAGTTGTCTTCAAAACCAAGGCACAAGGGACACAGAGGCCACCAGAGGGCTGAGCAGAGGAAACAGATCAGAACTGGGGGTGCCGAGACGGCTGGCATTTGTGGAGAAGAGTATACCTGAGCAATACTCAGAGTTTCCACCTGGAGTCTCGTGTACATACCAAGATACATGTACACACAGGAAGACTCTTAGAGACGGGTCAGGGACTGGGCAGGATAGAGGGTAGTGAGCTGAACAGAGAATCTGTAGGTTGCATGGTGATAGTGCTGGGAGGTGTGACCTGCTCGGGTGAGGAGACTTTAGTGAACACCTTGTTTGTTTCCCTGAAACCTCAGAAAGGCCACACCTTAGGAGAAGGGTTTGGAGTACATGAAAACCCCGTAACAAAACCTATAAACAAGCCTTATGAGGACCAACATGCTGTGCCATTCATCTGACTGTCAGCCTAAACAAAACTCAACACTCTTTAGTCACAAGTATTACCTGCAGTGTCCAGCATATAATAAAATAATCACTAGACATGAGGACAGTGTGACTAGTAACACAGGAAAAAAAGGTCAAAAGATACAAACTCATGTAAACACAATGAGTGAACAGAGAGTTAGAAATTTTAGCACAGAAGCCGGGCACAGTGGTAGACACCTGTAATCCCAGCACTTTGGGAGGCTGAGGTAGGAGGATCGCGAGTTCAAAGCCAGCCTCAGCAACGGTGAGGCGCTAAGCAACTCAGTGAGACCCTGTCTCTACATAAAACAACACAAAATAGGGCTGGGGATGTGGCTTAGTGGTCGAGTGCTGCTGAGTTCAATCTTCAGTACCAAAAAAAAAAAAAAAAAGAAAATCTTTGGGCTGAGGGGAAATGCCACCAGACAGAACATGGAATCATATGAAGGCATGGAAAGTTCCAGAAATGGGAAGTAATGTGGTAGCTATAACATAATTTGTTTTTTTCATTTTAAAATTTCTTTAAAATATACGAGTCATTCAAGGTAAAAATAAAAACAATTTATTGTGGAATTTCTAATATATGTAGCAGCAAAATATACAATAAAGGACAGGGGTCAGGTCAGTGAAAGTATACAGTACAAAAAAATCAATAAAAACCCAAGTTAGTTCTTTAAAAAAGATAAGCAGAATTGATTAAACCCCTACAACTAATCAAGAAAAAGAGCAGAAGCCAAGTTGCCAATATCAGGAAGGAAAGGGGGCCTGTTAGCACATTGTTTATACTTATTAAAGAATAATAACAGGACATTAATAACTACTTTATGTCAGTAAATACCACAAATGAGATGAAATGGGAATAAATTTCTTGAAAGACAAATTATTATAAAATTGATTCAAGAATTTGAATAACTATTAGGTTTGATTTTTTTGAAAAATCAATTTTGTAGTTCAGGACTTTCTCAGAAAGAAAACTCCAGGTCCAAGTGGCTTTCCTGGTGAATTTTAGAATTTTAGAATTTATTTTTAGGGAAGAGAGAGACTGACATAAAATTTTTCAAAGAGGAGGAGGAAACCACTTCCCAAATAATTTAAATCTTAAAATTATTTTAGAAATTTAAATGTAACATGGTTAATAATTTCAATCAGCATAATAACAATTTTTAAAAAAGGAAAAGGAGTTACAGACCAAGATTTCTCATGAATGTAGGAACATAAAAAATACACATGATACTTGCACACACACAAAAAAAATAGCAATATATAAAAAGGACAAAATACCTCATGACCAAGTGAGGAACGAAACAGTTTAATATGCAAAGTGAGTGAGTGAAATTAATTTCATTAATTGAATAAAAAATAAAATTCTATGATCTGTGCAGTAGGTGCAGAAAAGCATTTGACAGAATCGGAAGCCTATTTATGACTAAAAATTCTCAGCAATCTAAAAATAGGAGGAGGATTCTTCAACCTGTCGAAGTTCACCTTCCAGCAACTCACAGCTAAAATCATTCTAAACAGCAAAAAGAAAAGGCATAAAGAAATGAGAGAATAAAATTGTCTTTATTTGAAAAAGATATAATTCCAAGTCCAGTAGTCCCCTTATTCTAGTTGGGACCTCACTAATGCTTCAAACCATGGGTAGTACCAAACCCTACATATACTATGTTATTTCCTATACATTTGTACCTATGATGAGGTTTAATCTGTAAGTTAGTAACAGTAAGAGATTAGTAACCATAATTTACCATAGATCTCAGTGAACTCATCATACAAATTCTTTTGTATATATTTTGTTTCCTTATTAAATCAAGAACTTTCACCTCTTCATTTAAAGGAAGCAATTTACCACTTTCTTGGGTCTATCTGAATTGTTAGCATTGCTACTCTGTGCTTTAGGACCATTATTAAGTAGAATAAGGGTTATATGGGTATGATCTATAATACCATAATAGTCTGTCTGATAACCAAGATGGATACTAAGTGACTAATTAGTGTGTAGCATATACACCATGGATACACTGGAAAGGATAATTTATGTCCTGGGTAGGGTGGAGCAGGACAAGCGCAATATTTCATCACACTCCTCAAAATGGCACATGATTTAAAACTTCTAAGTTATTCGTTGCAAGAATTTTCCATTTAATATTTTTGGGCCTCTGTGGACTGCAGGTAACTGAAGCCATGGGAATAAAATTGGATAAGGGAGGACTACTGTAATCTACAAAAATGCCGCATTAAATACATGAATATAGAGAAAGCATACGATATATGGTCCATATGCAAGGGTTTGTTGTATTTCTATACACTAGCAAGAGTATGAACTTGAAATTAATATAGAAGTCTCATTGTACTAGCCCTCTGTTCAGAACCCTAGAATATAGCATCTTCTTTGATTCAGGATAAAATCTGAAGTGTTGTCCAGGTGCTCTGAGGCACTCTTTGGGGGTTCGCCTTCCTCTCCACCTCTCCCTCTCCCCCCCCCCCCCCCGCTCTAGTGTTCTGGGACCTTAGAGTTTGCTCTTCCTTTGTGTCTGCACATTCTCTGCCCACATATACCATTGACCCTCAGTGCATCTGGCTCTGCTCACCTGTCACCTTCTCTTCTATAAAATAGCACCTCCGTTTACCTTGGTTTTGGTGTGTGGTTGGCTGGTTTGTTGGTTGGTTTTGTGTATACTGCTGGGATTGAACTCAGGGCCTGTGGATGTTGGGGAAGTGCTCTACCACTGGGCTACACCCCGAGTCCTACCTTGCTTGGTAGTGTTTAAGCCCTCGCCTCGGCCCGTCACCTTGGATATCTGTTTATTCTCTGTCTCCCTTCAAAGCACAAGAATGAGAACTTTGTCTTTTGTGGTTCATCAGTGCTGAATCTGCAGTGCATGGAACTTAGTAGTAGAAAATAGATATTTGTTTCATGAATAATTAAAAATAAAATGAAATACCTGTGGGGACAGTCTGGGAGTAAACCTATGGAAACGAAAGTACTTGGCATGGTAGGATTTAGGTTTGCTTTTTTCCTTTTGAAAATCTATGTAATTTTACCATAAAAGAAATTTTTCAATTAAAAATTCTGATATAGCCAGGTACTGTGGCGCATGTCTGTCATCCCAGGAGCTGGGGAGGCTGAGGCAGGAGGATCACAAGTTCAAAGCCAGCCTCAGCAACTTAGCAAAATCATGTCTCAAAATAAAAAATAAAAAGGGCTGGGGATGTGGCTCAGTGGTTAAGTGTCCCTGGGTTCAATCCTTGGTACAAAAAAAAAAAAAAAAAAAAAAAGGACAGAGGGTGTAGCTCAGTGGTGGAATGCTTGCCTAGCTTGTGCAAGGTCCTGGGTTCATCCCCAGTTCTGCAAAATGAATGAATGAATGAATGGATTCCACTGTGGTGCTGAGCCCCGAGGCTGCACAGGGCATGTGTGCAGGAGTGGCTACAGAGCTATCCACTATTTGCATGGCACACCACCATCTTTCTGTAAAGTACTTTTCTAGATATTAACCACAGGGGCTTTGCACAGGGCCAGTAAGATATAAGTGGATAGGACAGTGAGTAAGTGAAGGACAGCTAGTTACCTGCCCAGGGCTACTCAGACAAGCTACAGCCAAGAGTAGTCTTACCATTGCATTCCATGATGGGAAAAGGTCCTGTGATGGTTTTGCGTGGGACCTGTCGGCAAGGGAACCCCTCAGGTCTGATTTTTATGAGGTTCAGCGTGCTGCTGTGCTTTGTGCACACATGCTTAGGGCGAGGTGGTGGGTCAGGGAAGAAGCCTTTTTTGTTAGTCTCAGGGTCTGTTTGGGAAGCAGGACCTGTGGGGATAGAGGTTGGAACCAGCCCAGCATCAGTCAGGCCTGAGATGTTTACACACGTCTGGAGACTGAGGAAAGGCCCTGCTGGTCCTGGGACCACGGGGCTCCAGAATGTTGGCGAGGAGAGCACAGGGAGGACATGCACGGGTGATTCTGCTGGGGCCCGGTTCATGTCACATAAACCACCTGGACCCGCGTGGGGGCCCACATAGGTAAATAGAGGGGTTCCCCCACTCCCGCTTCTCCATTTGCAATGCATGTCAGTAAACGCTGATGGATCCAGGTCGAAAGCGTGGGCATTCATGAGCAGTATCTCCTTCAAGTGGGCAAGACGAAAAAACCCATCATGTCCACTTCTTCTGATAAAGAAACAATCATGGCATCGATTTCCCAAGCTCAGTCCCAGATCAGGTGGCACAATTGGGACAAGGATCTAGGTCTTCGAACTCCAAGGCAGGGCTGGGGCAGCGGGTAGCTCAGTGGTGGAGCGTTGGTCCAGCACGTGTGACACCCTGGGTTCCATCCCCTGCACCGCAGACAAACTGAACAGCAAAACCTCAAGACAAGTGCTTTTTTGACCCTTCCAGCATGGGGGCTCTTCCACCCCTGAGGCCCACTTTCTCAGCTGGTGTCCAGTCATGTCATATCTGGCCCTGATTTGTTCCTTGACTTCTGTCCACATCCCACTGCGTCACCTGGCCCTCAGGTGCATACATGACTTGTATGGCTGGGCACATGCCTTCTCAGCAAACTGTTGTTCACATGTGTCTCTCAGAGGGCTTCAACAGAGGGACTTATGTGGAACAAATTGCCCAAGAGACCTGACAGAGATCAGACCAAGGGGCCTCCTTGGACCAAGGTTTAAGAAAGCTGGACTGACCGCAGCAACATTGTAGTAGGACGTTAGCATTTTACTGCAATTTGGGCTGAAGGATGATGTTGGAAAGAATGTTTTTTCTTCACGATTTAGTGACGCATCAGAAATAAACAAATTATGACTAAGACCAACTTGGAGAGCCATTACAGGGTAAGGCATGTGAAGAATGCTTAGTGGATTCTGAGTTTGGGCTTGATCAGAATGCAGATGGTGTTCATCATTGCTATATTTGTGCTTTAGGTAAAGAAAATATATTCCTTGACTTACGTGTCTGCGGTAGTTTAAAACTGAGATGCGGCTTCTTTCCACAGGTGGAAATATTTAACAGAATCAAGCCTGACATCCACTCTTATGTGTCACTGAGAAACTGAAGAAGATTCCTTTATTTTTATTTATTTTTTTCCCCAGATGAGGTTTTTATAAGCAGGTGTGGAGAACAAAGTGGATCTTAGAATCAGGGAATTCTTACAGGTGAAGTGTCTTGGAAGTGGGCGTTTGGCAGGTGTGGGACAGTCTACCCAAGCTGGCCTGTGTGCTCTTGGTGATGGAGGGAGCGAGCCCCCTGTGTACTCTTCGCATTGAGTCTTGCCATGGTTTCAGTGTGATTGGAGAGTGTCCAGGGGTTCACACGCTGGCAGCCTGGTCCTAGGTGTAGTGGTGTTGGGAGGTGTTGGAATCTTTAAGAGGCGGGGCTTGGTGCAAAGTAGTTAGGTCCTCAGGGAGGCTGCCCTTGCCCTTGGAAGAAATTCTTGTAGTTCTCTGGGATCTAGGTAAGTTCTCCTGAGAGTGGGTTGTCATGAAAGAGCAAGACTGGCCCCTCCTCATTCTCTGGATTCCTGTCTCACCCCCTTAATCTCTTTCTCTCTGCTCTCACTGTGAAGCCATTCACCTCATCAGACATAGAACAAGTGATGGGCCCATCTGATCTTGGATTTCAGCCTCAAGAACTATGAATTCAATAAACTTCTTGTCCTTATATTTTCCCCAGCCTCAGGTATTTTATTATAGCAATAGAAAACTGGGTAATATGAATCTGCACAGCACCAGTGGAGGCTGAGGCCAGGAGGGAGCTCCTAGTGGCTTTGGGATGGAGGGTGTTGGCTCTGCCAGTTCATGTGAAGCCTTCTCCTCCAGTTTGAGGGATGATCAGGCCCTGCCAGGACCCAGTGATGCCTGCCTATGCTCATTTAGAACTGCTTCAAAAGCCTGAAGCCTGCTTTGTGAATTCAGGATGGGGGATACATCCACTCTGGAGACGAGAGCACTGGGGCCTGCTATTCACAAAACCCCTCCTGGCACCCACAGACTCAGGAAGCCCCCTAGTAGTCATAGATGGCTTGCCAGGCCTGACTGAAGCCCCAAGTGAAGCTGTGGTCCTGTCTTAGGGGAGGTTCTTTTTTTATTTTATTTTATTTTCCTGGTTGGGAGCTAGGGGTGCCCCTTGCCTTCTTCCTGGGCTTGACTTTGGGCCTTGCAGGCCAGAGCAGGTGTGAAGGCTGATGGGGGACACCCCAGCACAGGCTGGGGATGCTCTGAGAGAGGAGAACCCACTCCCGTGGCCACGGCTACATCTGTCCTGCCTCCTGTCATTGACGATGATGTTCCCTTTGTGTTACAAGGGTTGACACCCAAATCTCATTGTAAAACTGGGAGCAGTGGTGCATACCTGTAGCCCCAGCTACCTGGGAGGCTAAGGCTGGAGGATCACTTGAGCCCAGGAGTTCAAGTGCAGCCTGGGAAATATAACAAAACAAAATGAACAAGAACAAAATTAAATGTCATAACATGCCATTTTCAAGTCACCTTGTAGGGTTGGTGAGTCTCCAGAACCACCCCAGTAGTTGTATTTACAGATCCTTGGAACTTCTTTGATGGCCTTTTTTGACCCTTCCAGCATGGGGGCTCTTCCACCCCTGAGGCCCACTTTCTCAGCTGGTGTCCAGTCATGCCATATCTGGCCCTGATTTGTTCCTCGACTTCTGTCCACATCCCACTGTGTCACCTGGCCCTCAGGTGCATACATGACTTGTATGGCTGGGCACATGTCTTCTCAGCAAACTCTTGTTCACATGTGTTGACGCTGCTGGGTCACGTGACGTACATGCAATCTGAGACCCAGACTGAGGTCTCAGATTGCAGGCTCCAATAAAAAGGCCTACCCTTGACTATAAATCAGTTTCTGGACTATGTCTGTTTTGTGACCTGGGACTTTGAGAAAATGCAGGAGATTCCCTGAGAACTGCAGACCCTATGGTCTGATGTGACATCTCTGTGTGAGCATTCCAGACAAGGTGCTCTGTGGGATGTGTTGTCACCCCACAGGCCCCTGCTCTGAGGCACTGGTGCTTTGGGGTGAGCAGGACCTGCTGCTAGGGCAGGACCCTCGGACCTCATGGACTGGCCACCTGAGATTTCTGCCCTGCCCTCCAGGCCTCAAGTGAAGTCTTGATCCTATCTTAGGGGAGCACTGAATCAAGGGTGTCCTGAGACTTAGGATCAAGGCTCTACCAAGTGCTGGGGACAGGCAGGCCTTTGGTGGGAACTAAAATCCTAAGTCTCCTTGTGTAGTGTGGACAGCCTCCTGGCCTCAGCAGGGCCTCCGAGGCACCACTGTGATCAAAATGGTCACCTTTTATTAAGCTCTGTCTGTGGCCAGTTCCTGGGCCAACATACTGGCATTGTTTTCTCAACACTGCCAAGAGGGACGAGTCCCTTTTCATAGGTGGAAGAAGTTGCAGAACTTGCCCAAAGTCACTCTGCTCAAAGTGGTAGAACCAAGATGGAAATGCAGGCCCAGCCAAGCCCCAGCCCCTGTCCTCCAGCCCAGTTGCTTGTCGGATAGCTTTGCTGTCCTGGGTGTGGAGAGGGGTTTGCTGCTCCTCTGTGGGTAGCTTGATTCCTGCAGGGCCCCATCACAGGCAGAACCCACGACCTGCTCCTTAGCAGACGAGGCCCTGTCCTGGCAGCTACACCTGCATCCCTAACCGTCCCCAGTGGCTGGCTTGCTCTGTGCAACGAGGCTCGTGGAGGAAGGCTGGATTTCTGCCTGACTGAGCTTGGGTCCTCACATCAATTTGGGGTACCAAGCCAGGATGGCGAGAGAGTGCTTGGTTCTCTTGGGAGGTCTCCCCTTTCATATTGTGGGGAAAGGGGACAGCCAACAGCAGTGGCACGTATTACACAGCTCACCACCGTCCCCGCGCATGCACGTGTCGTTGGCAGTTGGGCCCTGAGTCCTGTCTCTGCTCTTTTTCTTGCCATTCCCCCATAGTCCTTTGGAGAGCAAGGGCATCACAGAAGGCATTGCCAGGTGGAGTTTGTGGGGGAGACCAGGGCACCCCCCTCTCAATCTCCAGTCCACCAGCTGCCTTCCTGCTGGGCTGAGACTTCCCCCCCACACACCCTCAGTCTCACCCAAGGCCCTCCACCCTCAGGCCTGCCCTGGCCTTCCCGCCTGCTCCTCCTCTTTCCTCCCCAGACTCACGCTTTTGCTGCCTGGTGCTCAGCTGTCTCCCCTGCCTGCAGCGCCACCACCATCCCTGTCCCTTCGCTGGGCTATCCCCTGTCAGTCCTTCAGGACTCAGCTGTTGTCCCAAATCTACAGCAGCCTCACTACTGGAGCATCCATTTGCCAGCTGTCCTGGTGTGCCACTGGGACTGCTGTGTCTTCCTCGGGTAGCCTTGTGTGATATGTTGGTGTGGCTCTGTGCTGAGCTACTGGGGTGGAAGAGGCAGCGGGGCCCAGGCTGGTCAGGATGGCGTTCTGGGGCTCGGTGGTTCTGCTGGGCTCTGAACCACGTGGGTGCTGCAGGCAGATGCAGCGGGTGGACAGACTCCGCTCCAACAAGTCGACCTGAGTCAGGAGCAGGAGCCTCGGGCCCAGAATGCGCTCGCTGTGACCAGGTCAGGGGACTCCGGGTGTGCTCTGCATGGCCGAGGTGCAGAGAGCTGGCTGGCCACCCTGGCCCTCCCTCCACTGTCTGAACTTCTGTGACGTCTATCATCTGAGCCCCATGGCTGTCACTCATCACAGGACACCACTTGGATGCTCTCATTGTGAGCACATCTCCCCTCCGCATGCTCTTGGGGAAGTAAAGACTGTGTTCTCAACTCTTCAGGGCCGCTCACCTTGCCTATCAAGGTGACTTGCCCAGCCTCTCTAGATGAGTACTAATTGTTGACTGATGTTTCATTTTTATGTGTTAGTGTGTGACAACCAGCAGAATAGCTCCCCATTCCAGCCATGAGATCAGAAGAGAATTTTCCTTTGGCTGATTTTGTCGTTTTGATATCTGCATCTTTATATGTATGAATTTCCATTTTGGAATGATATGTGGCAAACACTAAATCATATCCTCTCCAGCTGCGCCAGCTTTGGGGTTTCCAGACCCCCTTCATCAATGGCAAGTTTAACAAAACCTCAGCAAAGCACAGCAAGGGGAGTAAAAACCCAGCTGTGGAAATCGCACAGTGGCTCCACGGCTCTGCGATCCTAGAGGACCGTCTCCCTTGAGACCACCTGTCCTGTGCACATGCATTCAATGCATGTCTGCTGAATAAATTGTCAAACGAGGGTGCCATCCAGAGTTGCCTTCTAACTCAGAATTCTGTGAACAGCAGAATACATGATTGATTGGCATCCCTCACCCCCTGTTATTTTTATGGGAATGGTCAGGAAAAGCAATCACCAACACCTGACCATATCTCCCACGTTGGATTTGCAAACAATGAAAATAAAGGCTCATTTTTCTTCCTTCCTCTCTCCCTCCTTTCCTTTCCTCCTTCCTGATTGCATGAAACATCCCTACTTTAGGAATTAAAAACAACCAGAAAAAGTGATGCCACACAGAACCTTCTTGGCCTGAGTGTGTTTCACTAACCTGCTTGAGCAGAGCACATGAATTGGGTTGCTGCTTTCAGGGTACCTGTGATGGGCAATTTCTTTGGCATTTGTACAACACAAAACATGGGTGCCAGAAGGAGCAGGGCTAATGTGTACTCCACACTGCTGTTGCTCTCACGCTTAATACCAGCGGGTAAAAGGGGAGAAGCACTGATACCCGCGACAGCCTGGACGAATCTCAAAAGCACCCTGCTTATTGAAAGAAGCCAGTCTCAAAATGTTACGTGCTGTACCATTCCATTTCTGTGACATTCTCGAAAAGACAGGATGTGAGCGATGGAGAATAGATCTGCAGTTGCCAGCGGTGCCGGAGGGCTGGTGTGTGACTATGGAGGAGCGGGCGGGGGAGGTGTTTTGGGGGGTGATGGAACAGTTCTGTACCCATCGCCACCACCCAGGTGGGAGCCACATGACTGTACGTGTGTCAGAATTCAAGAGCTGCACACCAGAAATGGGTCGGATTTACTGAAAATAAATAACACCAGAAGGGTAAGCAATGCCAGAATCCCACACTCGCCAACAACAGCCTCAGACCCCCTAGAAGCCGCCACCTCTGTGCTAAGATTTCATAACCTCTCCAGCCCAGGGCTGCCAATGGTAGTGCGCCAGATCTGGTGTCTGGTGACAGTGGCTGCCTGGATCATAGATGGCTGGCTGACTGTCTTTTTTTTTTTTTTTTTGGTACCAGGGATTGAACTCGGGCACTCGACCACTGAGCCACATCCCCAGCCCTATTTTATGTAGAGACAGGGTCTCACTGAGTTGCTTAGCGCCTCGCCGTTGCTGAGGCTGGCTTTGAACTCGCGATCCTCCCGTCTCAGCCTCCCTAAGTGCTGGGATTACAGGTGTGCGCCACTGCACCCGGCTGCTGGCTGTCTTCTTTATAACCTCCTAAGGCAGAAGGTGCAGAGGATCCTGTTGGGGTGTCTTTTATAAGAACCCTAATTCTGTTCATGAATGCTCCTCTCTTATGACCTCATCCCCAGCTATACTACCATTGTCTTAAGGGTTAGGGTTTCAACTTCCGAATTTTGTGGCAGGGGACACAAACATTCAGACCAGAGAAGCCCTGTAACCAAGGGCATCTTCCTGACACTCAGACTTGATCACCTGAATCTCCTGATGAAAATCTTGCCACATTACCTTTAGGATAGAGTTAAAATACCTTCAGATGGCTCCCTAGTCTTGAATATTTAGCTTTGCTCTGCTTATTTATCTAGCTCAATTCTCTATCCCCAATCTAGCACTCTGAACTTTAGTGATATTGAACTTCACACAGGTCACCTCCTCTCCTGCCTCTAGGCCTTTGCATATGCTGTTACCTGTGCTTGGAACCTGGCCCCACATCACCACCACATACAACATCTTTCTGGAAAATGTTCTGTTTATCTTTCCATACACATCGTAGCTCTTACCTTCATCTGGACTGAGCATTCTTCCTTTCCACTCTCGAAACCACCCTGCTTTTCTGTCCGGACACCCACCATCTCATGTTGTAATGGCCCTCAGGTCTAGGCTGTATGATCTTTGTAGGTGGGGCCCTCCCTCTGTTGTCACTGCTGTGTCCTAGGACCCCGGCACAGTGCCTGTAACTAGAAGATGCTGAGGACATATTTTATCATGAATGGACAGAGGGGTCTGTAAAATCCCAGAGCCAGTGACCCTCAGGAATTGAATGAATGACATCTAGGTGTTGGTCCCTGTCGTGTGAATTGCTTACAGCCTGGTTAGGATGATAATAAGTGTTGAAATGCTTGAATTTTGTTGGACCACATGACATGAACTCCGGATGCTGTCAGGGGACATCAGGGATGCTGAAGGACCTGAGGCTTCTGGGGAAAGTGTCAAGAGATTTGTTTTTTACTCCAAATCATTCTTTAGCATTTGTTAGTCAGCTCATTGTCACTGTGACCAAAATACCTGATAAGAACAACTTAGAGGAGGAAAAGTTTATTTTGAGCTCTTGGTTTCAGAAATGTGGTCCTGGGTGGGCTGACTTCATTGCTCTGGGCCCAAGGTGAAGCCAAAGACCATGTTGGAAGGGAGTGGCAGAGGGGCATTCATGGTGGCTGGGAAGCAGAGGAGGAAGGGGCCTCAGGGAAGATGCACCCTTCCAGGGCATGCCCCAGGGACCGACCTCCTCCAGCCATGCCCCACCTGCCTGCAGTTACCACCTGGTCCATTCACACTAAAAGGTACTGATTAGGTGACAGCTCTCATAATCTAATCATGTGACCTCTGACTATTCCTGCATGTGAGGGACACCTCACATCCAACCACAGTGGCTGTTTTCTCCTAGTGTGTAGATCTGCTGCTCTTCTCACACTGTAGATGGCTGTCCACTCACCAAAGCTGGGCTGAGGGCCTGCTGCACACTCCTCTGTAGGTGACTTCCCTGTCACATCTGGGGAATTCATTTACAGCAGTTCTATGTGTCGCTCTGCCCAGGATCTCTCACCTTCCTTCTGCTTTTGTGTGTGTGCAGTTGTGTTCCTGCATCTCTTGTTAACATTGAAACATTTCCCAGCTTGTCCCTGTAGGAGAGCTGTCACTCTCCTACAGAGGGCTTAGGAAATCAAATCACATGGATAAGAACTTTTAAAATAATAATTCAACAAAATTATTATTCAAGCATTTCAACATTTATCATCTTTCTATTCAAACTGTAAGCCAGCACCCAGATGTCATTCATTCAATTGCTGTTGGTTGCTGGCTCTGGGATTTTACAGACATCTTCGTCCCTTCATGATAAAATATGTCCTTAGCACCTTCTAGTGAGGTATTCTTCCCACTCCACTTCCCTCCCCCATAGCCCAAATGGTAGCTTTGCACTTGGAAAGCAGGGTCTTCCATCATACTTTGAGTAGAAGTATTGTTGATTGGAACCTACGAGCCGAGTCCCCTGGGTTTGGAGAAGGAGGCATTATTGCCCCAAGCAGGGGAGCAGAGGGTGGGGTGCAGGGGCCTCGTGGGAAGGAGTGAGCACTCAGCCCTGGAATCACCTGGGCAGAGCCTGAACACAATGTGAGCCTACGCCCAGGTAATTCAGCCAGTGCCAGCCACAGGAGCCCAGGTGAGCTCAGGTGGATGTGATCCTAAGTATTTGCAGATTCAGGGCCTTGGCTGGGCTACTTGGGAGGAGATCAGAGGTAGACTCTGGAGACTTTTTTTCTAATAACTTTTTAATTACATAAGTAATTTAAAAATTCTACAGAAGCATATAGATCAAAACCGATCATTCCTTCCACAAAGATAAGGTACTGTGTATCCTTTCCCATCTTTTCCATATGTTTTCACAATAGGATGTGAAAATGGGCTCCTTCTGCACTCTAGACTGAGGACAGTATTGTGGCACTGGCTGGCACTCCAGGCCCTTGATGTGGTGCAGGCCGGTTGGCCCCAGCCTCCTGCAGCCTACTGAGGAGGTGGAGTCCCAGGTGGAGATGTTTCTTTGGAGAATGTTCCTTTCCAGTGTGATTGGAAGTTGGCGGCACCTGCAGGGGCCTCCCCAGACCATTGGTGCTGCTGCCGAGGGTGGGGTAAGGAGAGGGCTCTGCACAGGGGCAGGCCAGAGGATAGTGTGTTTATGGGCTGGCAGGGGAGAGGCCAGGCCTAGGTCTCAGAGACCAGAGAAGCTGTAACTGAGATCACTGCAGGTGGCAAGAACAGGTCCACAGAGTGAGTGTAGTGAGAGAGTGTGGACAGGTGTAGTGGTCTTCAGCTCTCATCTAAGGCATCCAGCTGGGCTATAGCTGGTTATAATGTACATAAATGTATGTATGCATAGGGTGGGGTACATTATTTCTTTTTGCACTGAATCGCATAGGTTCTACAGGTGGAGTATCCCTAATCCCCAAATCCAGAACACTCCAAAATCCAAAACTTTTTGATCACCAACATGATGCCAAAAGTAGAAAATTCCACACCTGACATCCTGTGGGAGAGTGTACTCAAAATGCAGGTGTACTAAAAATACCAAATAAAAACGACCTTCAGGCTCTGTGCATAAGGAGTGTATGAAACAAAAGACTTCATGTTTAGACTTGGGTTCCATTTCCAAGAGATGTCATTATGCCTATGCAGATATTCCCAAATCTGAAAACATCTGTAGCCTGAAACACTTCTGATTCTAAGCATTTCAAGGAGTAATCAATCTGCGCTACATTTGCATGTTTTCTGTAGATTTTTGAAACTTTTGTGGTATATTGTATGAACACTTTGTCAGAAGGTAGACCTGCCTCATTTCTTTTAGCCACTGCTAGATTCCCATACCAAGGGGTACTTATGTCTAATTTTTAATATAAGCTTGACTTCAAGAACATTGCATTTCTCCATATGTGCCCCTCTGTGAATATTGCTGTTTAGTAAACTTCCGGAAGTGCAAATTGCTGGGTCAAAAGATAAGAACATTTAAAATTTTGATAGAAACTGTTAAGTAGGTGTCCAAGAAAAAGGTGTGTGATATTTTAACTCCTACCATCGGCATATGGAAGTGCCCATTTCTCACATCCCAGCAATGATGAGTAGTTTCTACCTTTTTGAATTTCCAGAGGTGTGATCACTGCATTCGGGCGTTAGTGGGGTTGCTCCATATTTTTATATGCTTACAGGACATTTGCTATCATATGAATTGTTTTTACATACCATTTTCCCACTTTTCCATTAAATATATGTATATATGTATGTATATAAAATATTTTATAATATATAAAATATATAAAATATAAAATATATATAAAATATTTTATAAATGTATATGCACACACCCTTTACTGTATATATTGCTAGACTAACTCACATGTTTCAACTATATTGAAAGATTTCACTCTGTAGAAAAGGTTTGGAAAAGATAAAATAGAAAGTCACCTACTATTAGGACAGAAAGAAAAAGTAAAAAAAAGGAAGGGGCTCCTGATTTGCACACGACCTTCCAAATTATGTTCAGCTTGACCAAGTCAGAGGAAACAAAGGGAATCAGGAACTCATTGTTGTACTTGTGCCGGATTGCTTGTTTTATCCTCCCATACTTTGTAAAAAATTGAGATGAAATTCACATACCCTAAAACAAAGTTGTGAACTATCACCAATGTCTAATTCCAGAATATTTATATCATTCAAAAAAGGAATCATGTATCCCTTCATAGGCTTCTTTAAACATTTGGAACAAGTTGTCCATGAAGCCATCTGCTTTTCACTGCCTGGGTTTTTCATTGTGGACATTTTAAAAATTCCTAATTCTCTTTAGTAACAACTAAATTCCTAATTCAGTTTAGTAACAACTAAACTGTAGGTCTGTTTATGATTTCTGCTGCTTCTTGAGTCACTTTTGTTGGGGGGTACCAGGGATTGAACTCAGGGACACTTGACCACTGAGCCACATCCCCAGCCCTATTTTGTATTTTATTTAGAGACAGGGTCTGAGTTGCTATAGCACCTCACTTCTGCTGAGGCTGGCTTTGAACTCGCAATCCTCTTGCCTCAGCCTCCTGAGCCACTGGGATTATAGGTGTGTGCCACCACACCCAGCTTGAGTCACGTTTGGTAGTTGGAGCCTCTCTAGGAATTTGTCCATTCCATCTAGATTATCAAGTTTGTGGGTGTACAGTTCAGAATATTTCCTTATAATTGTTTTCACTTGTGTAATGTTGGTAGTGATGACTCTTTCATTGTTGATGTTTTAACAATTTGTCTTCTATGTGTATATATATATATTTTTCTTGGTTCGTCTAACTAGTTTTGTCAATTTTATTGTTTTTTTTTTTTAAAGGACCAACTGTTGGCTTTGTTGTGTTTCTCTATTTTCCTGTTCTCATTTTCATTAATTTCTAATCTTTATTCTTTTCCTTCTACCTGCTTTCAATTTAGCTTGCTGTTGTTCTGAGTTTTAAAAAAATTATTATTAAATTTGTATTAGTTGTTGATGGACTTTTATTTTGTGTATTTATTTACACAAAGCCAGCCTCAGCAATAGTGAGGTGCTAAGCAACTGAGAATGAGGTGCTGAGAATCGAACCCAGTACCTCGCATGTGTGAGGCAAGTGCTCTACCACTGAGCCACAACCCCAGTCCTCATGTTCTAATTTTTCAGGTGGACGTTTCAGATATGATTCAAGATCTATCTTTTTAAATGTAGGCCTTTATAACTCTACATTTCCTCGTAAGCCCTGTTTCAGTTGTACCCCATAAGTTTGGGTATGTTTTGCTTTGTTTTGGTTAGTCTCAAAGTGTTTTCTCCTTTCTCTTCTGAGTTCTTCTTTGACCCATTGGTTATTTGGGAACATGATAATTTCCATGTATGTATGAATTCCCCACATTTCCTTCCGTTACTGATTTCTGATGTAATTCTGTTTTGGTTAGAGAACATCCTTTGTATGTTTTAACTAATTTTAAATTTATTGAGATTCATGATGATCTACCCTGAAGAAGGTTCCACGTGCACTTCAGAAGAATGTGTGTTCTGCTGTTACTGGGAGTGTGTTCCTTGGGTGTCTGTTAAGCCCGTTGGTTTACCATGTTGTTCGAGTGTTCCATCTCTTTGTTGATTTTATGTCTACTTTTCATATTAATTATTGAAAGTATTACTGCTCAACTATCCGTTTCTCCCTTCAATTCTGTCAGTTTTGCTTCATGTCTCTTGAAGCAAAACTCTTTTAGTTTTTAGTTAATTTGTTCTAATTATGCATTTGACACATCATACACAAATGGAGTGCAACGTCTCATGCTTCTGGTTGTGCGTGGTGTAGAATCACACCAGTCGTGTGCACATAGGGTAATAATGTCTGATTCATTCTACGGTCCTTCCTGCCCCTAAACCTCCTCCCCTCCTTCCACTCCCCTCAGCCTAGTCCAAAGCACCTCTATTCTTCCCAACACTTCTCCCCCCGACCCCACAACCTGTATTGTGAATTAGCATCCACATAGCAGAGAAAACGTTCGGCCTTTGGTTTTAGGTGATTGGCTTATTTTGCTTAGCATGATCTTTTCCAGCTCCATCCATTTACTGGGAAATGCCATAATTTCATTCTTCTTTAAAACTGAGTGATATTCCATTGTGTATATGTACCACATTTTCTCTATCCATTTATCTGTTGAAGGGCACCTAGGTTGGTTACATAGTTTAGCTATTGTGAAGTGAGCTGCTATAAACATTGATGTGGCTGTGTCACTGCAGTATGCTGATTGTAAGTCCTTTTGGGGGAGGGGGAGTACTGGGGATTTAACTCAGGGGTACTTGACCACTGAGCCACATCCCCAGCCCTATTTTGTGTTTTATGTAGAGACAGAGTCTCACTGAGTTGCTTAGCACCTCACTATTGCTGAGGCTGGCTTTGAACTCACAACTCTCCTGTCTCAGCCTCCCTAAGTGCTGGGACTATAGGCATGCACCACCGCATCCGGCTCTGGTTTTAAGTCCTTTGAGTATAAACCAGGAGTGGGATAGCTGAGTCAAATGATGGCTCCATTCCAAGTTTTCTGAGGAATCTCCATACTGCTTTCCATAGTGGTTGTACCAATTTGCAGTCCCACCAGCAATGGATGAGTGACCCTTTTCCCCACATCCTCACCAACATTTATTATTACCTGTATTCTTAATACTTGCCATTCTGACTGGAGTGAGATGAAGTCTTAGAATAGTTTTGATTTGCATTTCTGTAATTGCTAGAAATATCGAACTTTTTTTGTGTGTATTTGTTGATTGATTGTATTTCCTCTTCTGTGAAGCGTCTGCAGTTGCTTAGCTTATTTATTGAGTGGGTTATTTGGTTTTTTGGTGTTAAGCTTTTCGAGTTCTTTATATATCCTGGGGATTAGTGCTCTATCTGAGGTGCCTGTGGTGAAGTTGTTTCTCCCATTCTGTAGGCTCTCTCTTCCCATTATTGTTTCCTTTGCTGAGAAGGAACTTTTTAGTTTGAATCTATCCCATTTATTGATTCTTGATTTTACTTCTTGCACTTTAGGAGTCTTGTTAAGGAAGTCAGATCACAGACCAACATGGTGAAGATTTGGGCCTACTTTTTCTTCTATTAGGTGCAGGGTCTGTATTCTAGTGCCTAAGTCTTTGATCCACTTTGAGTCAATTTTTGTGCAGGGTGCGAGCTAGGGGTTTAATTCTATTTTGTTACATGTGGATTTCCAGTTTTCCCAGCACCGTTTATTGAAGAGGCTATCTTTTCTCCAATGTGTTTTTTACACCTTCGTCTAGTATGATACAACTATGTGTATGGGGATTTGTCTCTGTGTCTTCTATTCTGTACCATTGGTCTGCATGTCTGTTTCGGTGCCAATACCATGCCATTTTTCTTACTATAGCTTTGTAGTATAGTTTAAGGTCTGGTATTATCTCCTGCTTCACTCTTCTTGCTAAGAATTGCTTTGGCTATTCTGAATCTCTTATTTTTCCAAATGAATTTCAAAATGGCTTTTTCTAGTTCTATGAAAAAGTAATTTGGAATTTTAATAGGAATTGCATTAAATCTGTGTAACACTTTTGGTAGAATGGCCATTTTGACAATATTGATTATACCTATCCAGGAATATGGGAGATCTTTCCATCTTCTAGGGTCTCTTAAATTTCTTTCTTTAGTGTTCTGTAGTTTTCATTGTAGAAGTCTTTCACCTCTTTTGTTAGATTGAGTCCCAAGTATTTTACTTTATTTTTTGAGGCTATTGTGAATGGACTGTTTTCCTAATTTCTCTTTCAGTAGATTCATGACTGATGTATAATTTAATTTATAGGTGTTGTTTTTATACCCTGCTACTTTGCTGAATTCATTTATTAGTTCTAGAAGATTTCTGCGGGAATTTTTTTGGATCTTCTAAATATAGAATCATGTCATCACCAAATAGTGATAGTTTGAGTTCTTCTTTTCCTATTTGTATCCTTTTAATTTCTTTCTTTTGTCTAATTGCTCTGGCTAGAGTTTCAAGGATGATGTTGAATAGCAGTGGGGAAAGAGGGCATCCTGGTCTTGGAAGAAAAATTATTTTAGATGCATGCAAGCGTATAATTGTAAATCTTGACTGACTGCCCCTTTTATCATTATGAGTTTCCTTTATATTTTTTCTCAGACAATATATTCCTGATAACAGCAGATCCACTCCAGCTACGTTTTTGTTATTTTTTTTATAATGTATCATTTGTCCATCCTTTTATTCTCAACCCATTAATGCTTTTGAATTTAAAGTGTGTCTTTGAGACTGGACATATAGCCCAGTGGTCAGGTACTCTACAGTGCTTGCCTAGCATATGCAAGGGCCTGGGTTCAATCTTTACCACAAACATAATAAAAAAATAAAGTATCTCTTGCAGACAGTGTATAGTTAAATAATTTTGCTCTATTCTCTCTGTGACTTTTAATGTATTTAATCCATTTTCATGTTAATAGGTTTTATTAAGGCAGGAGCTCATGTTCACTGTTGTGCTGTGATTTCTGGGTGTCTTGTGTCTGGTTTTTGTGCTTCTGTTTCTCCATTGCTACCTCCTTTTGTGCTAGATAGATATTTTCTAGTATGTCATTTTAATTCCCTTGTCATTGCTTCTATGACTTTAAAATATATTTTCTTAGCAGTCACCTGGGGATGTACATATTAATTTACATCCTAACTTATAACTATCTATTTTGTATTCCTACCAATGTGATTTCAGTAGTATACAAAATCTTTTTTTTTTTTTTTTTTGGTACTGGAGATTGAACTCAGAGGCACTCCACCACTGAGCCACACCCCCAGCCCTATTTTGTGTTTTATGTAGAGACAGGGTCTCACTGAGTCGCTTAGTGTCTCGCCGTTGCTGAGGCTGGCTTTGAACTCACGATTCTCCTGTCTCAGCCTCCCAAAGTGCTGGGATTACAGGCTTGCGTCACCACGCCCAGCTCTGACTTTAAATTTATCGAATCTTTCTTCTGCCATTTCAGATATGCCATTGAGCTCCTTTAGAGATTTTAAAATTTCAATTATTATCACTTCTCACCTCCATAATTGTTGTTGTTTTTAAATACTATGTATCTCTTTATTTGTATTCTCTATTTCATGAGATGAAAGTCAGTTCTGATTAGGGGAGGTTCTCGTTGCTTTTATGGAGGTGAAAATTTGGGGGGGTCCTTATTCTGCCATTTTGGCTGATACCACTTGCTTTGGGTTTCACTAGTAAAAGTGTTTGAATCACATTGAATGTTTAGTCTCTTGTTACAATAACTAAGAGCTGCATTTTGCTGCTTATTCATTCTTTGTCCTGGGGCAAGTTAAATACCTTGTCAACCTCAGTTCCATTTCTTGACTTTTTTTTTTTTTTTTTGGTTGGTTGCCAGGTGACAGCCCCAGTTTTTACCACCTCTGAGCTTCTGAGCTTTTCATCTGCATTTTCTGTTCTTCCTTATACTGTTTTACTGAGTGTGGGGAATTTGCTGCTCCACTTTCTTGCATTCAATGTCACAGTAAAATGAACCAGTTTTCTGGTTCTTACCATACCCTGTCAATCATATTTTTGTGATAATTACTTCATTCTGGATTATAAACATTCTTCCAATAGCATCATCCTGCTGCTTGACTGTTATTCGTTCCTGCTGAGAAAATTTAAAAATACAGTTGCTATGTATTTTATCGTAATAAAAAAAAGGGGGAAAAATGCAATTGCTCTTCCCATGAATATCCTCCTGCTTGGTTTAGCAGCTCCTTGACATGAAGTTCAAGGAGAGTCTTAGTACAGGGTACATCAAGTCTGAAGTTCAAGTGCCATATTATCTAAGCCATATGTCTCATGCATCCTGAAGAGTTGACCTCAACCACAGATTTCGGTCACTGTCTTGACTGGATCTTGTCTGTAAGCTGTCGCCCCTGAACTTGAAATCTGGCTTCCTTTGGCTCGTCCCACACTCCAGATGCCCAGTTGCCACAGACACACCCTCTCCCCATGTTCCTGCATCTTTCCATGCCAAGAACCCTCTCACTATCCCTCTTTTGAGCAGAAGCCCTTGTTTCGGGGTTTGAGGAAGGACGCTCAGGTTCTGATGTCACCCTCTGCAAGACCCAAATTCATTCTCCAGTTTTCCCAGTGCCTGCAGCTGGGAATCTGTCTTGGTCATGTTGGGCTGTTGTAACAGAATACCAAGGACCGGGTGACTTAGGAACAACAGAAATGTATTTCTCACTGTTCTGGAGTCTGGAAGCTCAAGATCAGAATGCTGGCAGATTTAGTGTCTGCTTCCTGGTTTGTGGATGGTGCCTTCCTGCCGGGTCCTCGGGTCCTCGCCTGGCAGGAGTGAGAGAGCTCTGTGGGACATCTTTTATTTGGGTCTAATCCCTTTCATGAGGGCTCCACCTTCATAATCTAATCACATCCCAGTCCCCATCACCTTGAGAATTAGGGTTTCAACAATGAATTGTGGGAGGAGGCACGATCATTTTGTTTATGGCAGGATCATAATCATCCTGTGCTGCTCTCTCCATCAGGGTGGATGTCAGGGATGGTCAGCCTGAGGTGAGGCTAGGCAGGCTGGCTCCCCATCACTGTGGGAGAGGATGGGGTTCAGAGCCACCATATTAACCCCTTTTGTACCTGCTTGCGGCCCTTCCTGTTTCTTCCCAAAGGCCCGTGCATGAGGCTGTGACAGGTCTGTGGCTCTATCCAGCCAATGCCGTGTGTGTTCCTCTGCCCTGAGTCCTCCCTCCTGGCTCTGTGACCCATGCAGTTCTCTTGAGTTGCATGGCAGGTGTGGGGAATTTGCTGTCCATCCTGCTCTTTCTTGCATTCAATGTCACAGGTCCATGACGGGAAGGAGCAGGTATCAGCCTTGAGCTTCCAGAGCCCCCTTAGCACCAGGGTCTAACCCATCTTCCCCCTTGCACCCTCTGCTGGCCTGTGTCTGCAGGGGCATGAGGCACCTGTGGATCTGCCATCCCAGGTCCCCCAGCACAGGCTGCTCCCCAGCCACAGATCATCTCCTGTGGGAGGCACTATTTCTGAATCCCAGTGAGTTGGGACAGACAGCCACGGCAGGCCTGCATGGAGGTGGCGTGGGTGGGTCTCCATGTGCTGCATGCTGAGCGTTGCCGAAAATACCAGCGAGCAACAAGCCCCTCCATTAGCACAGCCCCTCCTTTACCCATGACATCATCTCATTCGGTCCTGAACAGCAGCCTGTGCGGCAGGCCTTGTCATCCCCTTTTGATAGGCGAGAAACTTACCAGGCCCAGGCTGGTGACACCAGGACTGCTGTGTAGAGAGCAAGGTGGCGTGCTTTCTGTCCCACTCACACTTAGAGCGATCCCTCCAGACGGATGGTGGGGCTTTCTCGTTTCTGGTTGGTCTCACTGATTGCACATTCTTTCCAAGGTGGTGCAGATCCAGTGGGAGCCACTTGCTGCTGCCCTTGTGGAGCGCCTGCTGTTTGCAGAACCCCTGCTGCTGGGCTCTGCAGGGACCTGAGAAGGACACCTTACAGTTTCTTTTCTGCTTTGAGCCCCCGGGGGTGACTGCTTGCCAGTCATAGTACCAGTCAGCTTGGTGGGTTTTTGGTTTGTGGAGCCTGGGTATCTGGATGGGAGAGATACTGCTGGTCTTCCACACCGTGAGGCGGTCCACCAGCACGCCCACCCTCCTGCCCCTATGCCAGTCACTCTAGGTTGGCACGGAGGCTTCCCTCATTGTGAGCCCTTTGTTTTGAGCGACCTGCACCCCCCCTCAGCCACCCATGAAGCACAGGATTCTTTCTGCCACCCGGCTCCACCTGGGGCTCAGGAATCCATGTGAGACATCTGAAGCTTGCTTTTCTAAACATGCCATCCCAGATCCTTCCACCTAAAGGTCTTGTTACCACCACCTGTGTCTACCTGGGTCTGTCTTACTCTCAGGCTCTTCATCCTTTGCTCGATTCTGTCCCACCTGGTGGAAGAAGGGAGGCTATCAGCACATACTGGGCATGTGCAAGGAATGGGAGTTCATGTTTGCTCAATCTGCTGCTTACTGAGCTGTTCAAATGTCACTCTGATAGAAAGGAATCATGCTTCTGCCCTGTGAAATCTAGAGCAAACAGACCCTCCCTTTACTCATACCACCTTTACAGTTTTCTTCCACCTGTCCTAGGTGTAGCTGTCCTGAAAGGATACCAAACCCCTTTGTCCTACCGATCTATAAATTGAACCAGAGAAAGCATGTCCAGGCATCTTCCAAGTGTTCAAATGGTTTGATGTCACTCAACCAGCTTCTATTTGCTCAGGGAATTAGTTGGGACTCTTGCAGATAAGGCTTGCAAAGACTTGTTTAGCTATTAAAAAAAAAAAAAAGTCACAGAAGTTGTGGTGTATGTTATTGGAAAGCCACAGATAGCCAACTTCAGGAACAGCTGGTTCCAGGACTCTAGAGTCCCCCCGTATATTTGCTTACCTCTCTTCATCTCAGTGCTGCTTTTCCTCTCTAGACTCAGATCCCCCTAGGCCCAAGAGGAAGGAAGTATCTATTTCCACCAATTCAAAAAAGCCCTAAACCTCACTCCCCTTGAATTACTCACTTATCCTAAATAGTCACTTGCCAGGGGACAGAACAGGATTGACTGGCTTCTGCCTGGGCCACGTCTATTGCGCCTGTCTTGGGCCAAACTGTGTGTTAAATTGTGGCCTTAGCCGGGCGGGGTGGCTCACGCTTGTAATCCCAGCACTTAGGGAGGCTGAGACAGGAGAATCACGAGTTCAAAGCCAGCCTCAGCAATGGCAAGGCGCTAAGCAACTCAGTGAGACCCTGTCTCTACATAAAACACAAAATAGGGCTGGGGATGTGGCTCAGGGGTCAAGTGCCCCTGAGTTCAATCCCTGGTACCAAAAAAAAAAAAAAGAAAAAAAAAATTGTGGCCTTAGCAAGTTCTTAGCAAATCCCTTAGTGAACAGTTCCAGCGCTGCTGGAAAAGTAGCCCGCTCTGCTCAGCATGCCTGGGAGTGGGGCAGCTGCCTCACCACCCATTTTAAGTGGAATGCATCCCAAGGCATCTCGAATACCCCCTGGAAAAGTTCTTGTCTCTAGGAGGCTGCAGCCCTGACCTCTCCTTTATTTGACCTTCCCTAACTCAAAGAAATACCTTTGTTATGCCGACTGTGTACATTGGGCGCTGAACTGTGCGGTTCCCAGCTTGCTCCCATTTTCTGTTTTAGATCCGTTGCCCTTACCCCTCTAGACCCTCATCCAGGGTGTGGTGGCTCTTGCCTAAGAACTCCAGGTGGCTCAGCCTGGCCATGCCTAGAGGGCAGATGTTCTGGGCTAACCTAAGCCTGTATTCTAAGAGGCCCCTCTCAGAAGTAGGCTGGGTCAACTCCAGGGGTTGCTGCTGTGTGCCCAGCTTCCACCACGTCATAAGCCAGGAGGACACTCTTGGCCATGATTGGCTGCCATTGCCGGATGGCACCGGTACCAAGCTTTTGGCAGCTGCTTGTCCTGCAGGTGGGCACGCTTATGGGGCAGGTTCCTCCTGGTGCCTGAACTGAAGGTTCACCTGATGACGTGAGGGTCACACCCACAGGTCTTGAGCTGCCTCTGGAACAGGGGTTCTCTACCCTGGCTGCATTCAGAGGTCACCTGGGGTCTTTAACAATTACTGACACGTGCCTCCCCTACCCCTCCTGCTGATCTAAAGCTGCGGTTCCGGTTCCGTTCTCAACACTTCAGTGTGCGGAGGAATCAAGACCCCAGGGTCTTGAGAGTGGGTACTGATTCCCGAGAGCCTGTGGCTCTAACAAGTGCGCAGAAGGCGCTGAGGCTGCTGCGCCCCAGGCCTTCGAGTATCAGGGGCACTGGAATTGCCACGAGGCCTCTGCAGACCTGCTAGTGGGTGGGCATATCAGCCTGTAATTCGACTCATCATCACGGACTCCAGCTTCTGCAGCTGCCTCTGGATAGAAGCCAGAGCCACAGCCTCTCCAGACGCGGGACTGTCCACTCCGTGTAAGGCAGCGACAAGTCAGGACCTGCGGGTGGCCTTACCTCTCAGTACCTACAGCTTAAAAAAAGAACACTCAGCAGCCCTAGCAACCAAGGGGCAGAGTTGGAGGTGGAGGTGTCATTCACCCAGGTGCAGGTCCAGAGCCACCCCGCTGCCTCGCAGGCTCCTGCACCCCGGCTTCCCGGGAGCCCAGCCCCCCCCCCCCCGCCCCGCCTGTCTACCCAGCATTCCTTGCATTCTGGGTGGAGTTCCACGGCCCCGCCCTTGCCTTCAGCTAGAAATTGGCCTCGGTGGAAGTGCGGGAGAGAGCCTTGCAGGAGAGAGCTGGAATCCCGGCACTCCCTCTGGAGAAGGCGTGGAGCAGGCACCTGCGGACACGCTCTGAAACAGGGGTCCTGCCAGGAGACCCCGGGCTGCTTCTCCTCCCCTCCCCTCACCAGCACTGGCAAGAGGGAGCACTGGCAGTGTGCCGAGAGGACTCCAGGACCCTGCCCACTGCTGCGTCTGCAGTGACCCTTGCCGATAGGAGGATCACAAGGTTACTGTGTTGCGTTGTATGAAAACATGCATTTATTAAGCACCCACTGTGTACTCAGCGTCAGGACATCTACAGAAGGCATCAAATTTTTTGGCCCTGCCCTCCAAGACTTCACAGCCTCCTTGAGGAGGCCAGCCATGACCCATGGGGCAATGTAAGTGCTGAATGGTAGGCGGCATCTGTAAACTGTGCCCACCCTATGGAACTAGTTAAGAAATTAGAGACTTTGCTGTTTCTTTCCGGTCTTTAAAATACCAAGGCTGTAATGATTTAGAATATTAGGTGTCTTCACATAATGAGCCACATGGATTGCCATATTGCCCCATGTCCTCACTCTCCAAATGTGATGTCTCCGAATTACAAAAGAGGAAGATATTTCCGTCAAACCAAACCAACCCCCGCATCTGAATCACACAGGGGCACTTTGTCAGAGAATCACACCAAATGGCTCCAATAAAATCAACTATTTGGGAGCTTCCCACCACCATCACCCTTTAGATCTTCAGAAGAAAATTACCACAGAAAAGATAATTAAAAGTGAGTCCAGGACTGGGGTTGTGACTCCGTGGCAGAGCGCTTGCCTAGCACGAGTGAGGCACTGGGTTCGATACTCAGCACCACATAAAGATAAATAAAATAAAAGCATTGTGTCCATCTACAACTAAAAAACAAATTTTTTTTTTAAAGGGAGTCTAAGTTTGTTACCTGATGAATGTTCTCCTTGGGTTTCACAAACCTCAGTGATAAGGGTCACTCATTCATAAAATATTTGTTGAGCCCCTTCTGTGTGGGCATTTGGAATACAAAGAGGGGAAGAATCAGTGTCTGTCCTCAGAAAGCTGGAAAGTCCAGGAGAGATGGATACAAACTAATTGAGGTGAATGAGCGACGGAAGCATGCAGGGAGGGGAAGCCCTTGGGACCAGGGTGCTGGGAGTAGCTGCTGATGTGTGTGGATGAGGCACAGGTGCACATTTCCTTAGGAAACAGATGTGCAGAGCATCAGGTGTGGCTGTGTGGGGCAGGTGGCAGGAAGGGCAGAGTGGCTTTCTAGGGTATTACCATGGCCATTCATTTTGCTGAATCACAAACATTTGAGGACTAGAGTTTGAAAATATATATTGGTCTCAGCTCCAACATGTTCTCTCTGCTGGCTAACTGCAACATCTTTATATAAGAAGTTTATGTCCGTTGTACAGACTTTCATTGTTCAGAGATCATATGATGGTATATTAGATAACAGTCTGAGCCATTTATGTCACAGTTGAGGCCCAAAGCGAAAGGGACGGGTTGCATGTCACTCAGCTTGTTAGTGGTAGAACCGAGCCGAGAACCCAGTTCTTCACACATTGTTTCTGCTAGTGTTGGCAGCAGGCTTCCAGGTGAGTGCGGATCTGAGCAGCTGGCAGTTAAGTATTGTATTGTGAGCAATCCTGAGACTGTGGCTGTGATTGATTATTGATGTCTGCCAAGGACAGGTCATGGGCGATTAGCAAGTGTGCCCTGTTTCTAAAAGCAGAAGCTGTAGTTAGTGAAACCTTTTAAAAACTAGACTTAGGATGCATTCATTTAAGGCTGTTACGTGTATTCTGGTCCAACACATCCTCAGGGCTCTGAACACTCAGCTGAATTCCACGTAGCCTGGCCCTCATTAAGCTAATGGCAAAAAGCCCTGTTCAGTGAGAAACTTTCCTTGAACTTCAACAGCTTGTAACAAAATGGGTGAAAAAAATTTAACAGCAGATTTAAGCTGTGTGGTGCATTAATACTGGTAGTCTATTAAAGCTTAAAAACTACTTTTAAGTTAAAATGGAAACTAATGTAATGCCTTTTTAGTTACTAAGCTAGCAAGATGATTTTAGACTTACAGACTATTAAAATATTACCTGTATTTTTAATTCTCAATTAAAAAAATATAGGCAAACAGATGCAAGCATGTAGTTTGTTTTCAGTAACTTCATAATTCCCTGAAATCTTCACCTCCGTATCTAAAACCTAAGTGTTCTCCCAGGCCCAGGAGATCACTGGAGGACCCTGGCTTTTGCTCCAAAGTGTGAACCAGTTTGCAGGCTCATGGCTTAGCTTGGTGTCACACTGGCTGATGGAAAATTTGGGAGTTGCCCAAGAGGCGAGTGAACAGGAAAACAGTTCACAGTTATCAACAGCAGACAGTGTCCTGCATGGCCACAAGGACAGATCAGTGGCCTCCATGTAATCTGATTTACAGAGTACCAGCCCACCCACCAGGGACAAGTGTACGATTTCACTAGCTGACTGGTTCCTGACGTATTTGTTTTTTATAAATGCAGATCCTGTGTGGCACCCCTTTCTCTCTGTCCTTGGTGCTGGAATCTGTTTCTTTAGTCTCTTGCAACCTGCCATCTCCCAGTGATTCCTGATGTCTCCACATTGAATCATCTATAGCTGTGTGTCTTACTCATCAGGCTGCAAGGCTCCTGAGCTCAGTTTTGCACAGAGCTGCCAGCTGATAGAACATTGGAGAACAGCCTGCTGTTCCAGGATTGTTCTGTTCTCTCCTGCTCGCTCTGTCTGCCGTCCTTCTTCCCCATCAGAGACAGACAACCTCCTCGCACCTCATGGAGTGACTGACAAGCCTGGCAGCTGTCGCTGGGGAGCACAGTGTCAGAAGTTGTCGATCTAACCAAGTTGCATCTTGTGGGAGAGGAGCAGGAATCCGGGGGTCAGGAGCCTGTGGTTGAGTTTTGCCTTTATTGCTACTTGACCATGAACCTAAACGAATGGTGGCATCTCTCTCTGCAGATGTATCTTCATCTACTGAGTGAGGGACCGGTCCATACTCTCCTGTGATTCGTGGTGTACAGGACCAGGGACCTTGATACTGTGTAGAGGGACACAGAGCTTTGGGGAATGACATTTGCATGGCGTTTTGCACACGGATGTACAAGCTGTGATGGCCCCTGCAGCTTGTGGGCCCCAAGTGGGAGTGAAATAAAGAACAAGTTGAATAGCTACACCTAGGCCCCTAGCACATGGTGGGATGATGCCTTTCCTTTCTCCTAGGGAGTCCAAGGGACAGGGTTGCCTCAGTGAGATGACTCTAGCAGTCAGTGGAAAGGATGAGCTTTCCATGGCAGGAAACACCAATATGTTTGTCACCTGTGACTTGGGCTGTTTCTAAAGGGGTGATGGGGTGATGCTGGCAGAACAGGTCAGAACAGCAGGCACCGTTGGCTGAGTCAGCCCTTATCCAGGGATCTTCCATGGAGCCCTGGTGGCACCTTGTTTCCCCAGCATGGACTTCTGGAAGGCTTTAGAAGAGGCCAGAACTCTGGTCCCATCTTGAGGACCAAGTTCTTGAATGACTTCTCTTGTATCCTGAGAGTTGGGAGGAAGTGCCAGGTATCTGATGGTGATGGACTGCAGGCAGCCATGTGCAGGGCTGCTTCCTGACTCCCAGCAAGGGCACTGCCCTCGGGGTTCCTGGTGTTCCGCCTGAGTTATGCTCAACTGGAAAGTACTGTGAGAAACTGTCAGTGTAGCATTGTGTCCTACAGCTGCTCTTTCTGTTTCTTGCTGGGTTTGATTAGATAGCAGCATAATCCATGATGGCCACTGGGTTCTTTAAAACTTCACTTTGAGATATGAAGCCCAAAAGGATGTAGCGTGGCAGGTACTACTTGTAAAAGTTAACCCTGAACAACCCACAGCCAGGGGCAGATTTCAGAGCCAGCCAACTCATTTCTGACCACTGGAAACAGCCAGTGTGAATGATCTCAGTACTTACTTGGTCTTTGGGGCCCTAATGGTTGCACTTAACTGACTTTGCAACTGAAAAGAATGTAAGAACAGCAAACCTGTCTTCTGGAGTTAAACACCTTGAATGTTCAAATTTCTGCATCAAGTTAAAGCACATTATGATGTCTTTAAAGTCCTCCAGTGAGCAAGGGTTACCCTCAGAGGCATGGAAGGGCTCATTGGCATGCAGTGTGGGGCTCCCCCAGCCTGGGTCCTGGAGGGCCTGGCACAGTTCTGCATTGCCATCCCAGTCCACTTGAGCTCAGGGAGCTGTTCCTGCCGTCAGGTCAGAGTGCAGCCATGTCTGGTCCCTGTGGAGGGGTGGGGAGGAGGGAACTCAGCCATGCAGCCAGGAGGGGAAGCCGTGTCTGGAAGCAGGAGCTCTTAAATGGACCCCCAAGCTGCTGGGCCTTGCAACCTTGGGCAGGCTGGCTGCTTCCCTTGCAATTCAGTGCCCTAAATCTCTATGTGATGACAGTTCCCTAGCTCTCCATTGCCAAGATGGTGCAGGGACCCACAAGGAAACCAATGCAAAAATACTTTGGAAAAACTCGTCTAGACAAGACCTTTTGTTTCTAGCAGTGGAGGGGCAGGGCCTGACCCTGAGAGTCCCCTCTGTGTGCCAAGCACTGGGTAGAAACCCACATAAGAGCCTCCCTATGGCCCTTACAGCCTCCTTAGGGCTTTCCAAATAGGAAACCAAGCCTCAGAGAGGGCCAGCAACTCAACTCCAAATCCCAGGCCCCAAATCCCCATCTCTTTACATCACAGGCATCTGATGGTGACTGATTGCAGGTGGCAGTCACAGGAAATCACTGGAACTTCTAATTCTGAACAAAACACATGACCAGTCAGGAAAGGTAAAAGGTATAGAAAAGCACAAGAACGCTCAAAGGCAGTTTGCCTCTTAGTGCTCCTTCCCTTGTCCCTTCCGTGCATTAAAAATTTTTTTGGTGTTTTGTGGTGCTGAGGATGGAGCCCAGGGCCTCGCACGTGCTAGGCAAGCGCTGTACTGTTGAGCTACATCCTCAGCCCTGAGAGACTTTTGTAAAAAAATAAAAACGGGTTTTTACTGCACACACCATTTTGTAGTGTGATGCTCATCACAGAAGGTACCTGGGCAGCATTCCTGGCATCACCTGGAGTTTCTTAGAAAAGTAGGACTCTCTGGCCCAGCCTAGCCTCTGCAGCAGAGTCTGTGGTGATGGGGGTCCATACTCCCGGTCACAGCCTCCATTCCACCTTGCCATGTATTATGGGCCTTCTCCCATGTTAATGAATGCTTTTCCATTGCGTGATATTTGTGGGGAGGTGGGTGGGTACTGATTCTTTTTTTTTTTTTTTTTTTGGTACTGGGGATTGAACTCAGGGGCGCTCGACCACTGAGCCACATCCTCAGCCCTACTTTGTGTTTTATGTAGAGACAGGGTCTCACTGAGTTGCTTAGCGCCTCGCTGTTGCTGAGGCTGGCTTTGAACTCGCAATTCTCCTGTTTCAGCCTCCCTAAGTGCGGGTGCTGATTCTTAGTGACGCATGACATTCCCTCCTGTAGCTGTGTGCCGAGTGGATGGGCCTGTAGAACATTCCCTCGCAGTTACAGCAGACAGCTGGAATGTCTAAAGCAGCAGCAGGAGCATTTTGAAGGCTTTTGATACATGCTGCTAGGTTGCCAGCCCAGAAGGGATGGGACTTGATGGGTCACCAAGCCCTCCAGCCAGGTTTCTTGGAGGCAGCTGCCATCAGGGCTTACACTTGGGTCGGGGGCAAGCCTTGATTTGAGAGTCAGATTGTCCCACCGAGTTGTTTTAGTGGCTCTTAGACCAGTTGTTGGACCTCTCAGATGCTCTGTCTTCTTACCTGCCAAATGGAGAGATGCCATTTATTTCACTGCTGCTTGCACTGAACATTGGATGAGAACAAATAGAATCCACCTGGGACCTCGCATTGCAATCCCTCTGAATGGAATGAGCCCAGGGCCTAAGGAGGGTACTGTAGTTTAAATGTTCCCACCAGATCTCTAGCAATTAGAGAAATGCAAATCAAAACTAAGATTTCATGTCACTTTATCGCCCATGTCCTTCCCCAGGCGATGGAATGGGTTTCCCTTCGGTGGGATGGGCTGGCTGAGAAAACTAAGAAAAGTGGTACAATGAAATAGCTACTGAACACAGAAAGTTAATTTCAAAGAGGGGGCAGAGATGGGCAAAACTGACCAGATGGGTCCAGCGTCTAAAAAAGAAAGGAGCTCGTGTTTGCTTTATTTATATTGGAAGACATCAAAGAGACTCTAAGGAAAGTTCTTCACCAAAACAGGACAGAGGTGGGGGCAGGTAGGCTGATGGGTTCCTAGTGGGTCACACCCATCTCCTGTGCTGCATGAGACCTCTTAGCAGAGCTGTGGGAGAAGTTCACTTGCATTTGGGCGGTAGATCTCCGTGGGACTGCCACAGGAAGTTCCCAATGCTAGATCTACTCCCTCCCTGGTTATGATGCTGAAGAAGGTCCTCATGCATTTCACAGATGGCTTCCTGCATGACTCCAGCCAGAATGGCAATTATCAAGATTACAAGCAATAATAAATATTGGCGAGGATGTAAGGGGAAAGGTACATTATATGTTGCTGGTGGGACTGCGAATTGGTGCAACCACTATGGAAAACAGTATAGCGATTCCTCAGAAAACTAGGAATGGAACCACCATTTGACCCAGCTATCCCACTCCTCGGTTTATACCCAAAGGACTTCACATCAGCATACTACAGTGACACAGCCACATCAATGTTTATAGCAGCTCAACTCACAATAGCTAACCTATGGAACCAACCTAGGTGCCCTTCAACAGATGAATGGATAAAGAAAATGTGGTATGTATACACAACGGAATATTACTCAACCATAAAGAAGAATGAAATGATGGCATTTGCTGGTATATGGATGAAACTGGAGACTATCATGCGAAGTGAAATAAGCCAAACCCAAAGAACCAAAGGCCAAATGTCTTTTTTCCTGATATGCAGATGCTAATTCACAATAAGGGAGGGGGCTAGAGAAGAGTAGAGGTACTTTGGATTAGACGGAGGAGAGTGAAGAGAGGGGAGGGGGTTTGGGGGTAGGAGGACAGTAGAATGAATCAGATATTGTGACCCTATGTGCGTATATGATTACACAACCTGTGTGATTCTACACAGTATACAACTAGAAGAGTGAGAAGTCACACTTCATTTATGTATGATGTGTTAAAATGCATTTTGCTGTCATGTGTAATTAATTAGAACAAAAAAAAAATCTGTTGAAATCTAATCCCCATTGTGAGGTATTAAGAGGTGGGAGCAGAAGGCCTGCAAGAGACGATGGGGTCCTGAGAACTCTGCCCTGAAGGATCCATCTGTTCATGGATTCATGGGTCAATGAGTTGACCTCAAGTGGGTCTGTAATAAAAGCTGGTGTGGCTCTCTTGTATGTATTCCTCTCACCATGTGATGCCCTGTGCCACCTCAGGACTCTGCAGAGAGACCTCACCAGCAAGAAGGCCCCTACCCAATGTAGCCTGTCCATCTTGGATCTCTTAGCAGAATCATGAGCTGATTCTAAACCTCTGTTCTTTAGAAGTTACCCAGTCTGAGGTGTTCAGTTATAGCAACAGAAAACAGACTGAGACAGAGTTCCCACCACAAAGACTTTAGAGTTTATGCATAAAAGATTTTCTATTGCACATTATAAATTGCAATTCAAGAGCAGTACATGGGTGTCATTGGCCTTCTCATCTGGGTTTCTGATGTCCTGGGAGATATATGACTTGGTCATTGCTAAGAAGGACAAAGCATCAAAGAAAAGATATTCCTGAATAATTAAAATTGAGCAGATGTGTAAAATATGCAAACCGTGCTGGGACGAGTGTGCTAGAGGTGGTGGAGGTGGCGTGAGAGGTGCCCGTGTACCTGTGTGTGTGTGGGCCTGGGAGGGCTTTGCTTGCTCAGCAGGCAGAGAACTCTGGTAGCCAGGACTACTCTAGAAACATCAGTCCTGAGGCCCCGTTCCTGTCCCTTCAACAATCCCCTGAACTGCCCCAGGAGTCAGGACTCCCTACCAGCCTGTTGTCCCTTTCTCTGGGTGAAGTCTGAATGGTTAGCAACAGAGTCCTCCTACCAGGGCGGAGGCGGGGGTCCTGCAGATTCTAACTCCTCTGCACACTTCTGAAGGCAAGGGCATAGAAACCCCCTGCACTGTGGCAACTCTCTGAACCCAGCACCTTCTTCTGTCACCATTAACTATATTTGTTCTGCTTTCTTCTTTAAATTGTAAACCATTTAACTGGAACTCTGTATACAATTGGCATTTTGAAAAACAGGAAAGCAAGTTAGGACTCTTTTAGAACCATTTCCAGAAGTCTCCAGTCCCTCCTGCCTGCTCCTCGGTTTTAACATTTCAGAATCACACGGGTTGGTTGCCTAGAGCCTTCTGCCAATGCTGTGCATGTTGCCTGGCAACTGCTGACTGGCACCATGGCCCTCAGACTTGGGATGGACTTGAGTCCGTTGGAGTTGTTGTTCATTTGCAGGAGGCTATTATTTTGAAGTGGCAGCTGCAAGTAATCAGAGAGGTCCCTGGCTTTGTCACCTGGAGAGTCTGGGGAGCTGCCAGGCAGGCTCAGTTGGTGATTTCTCTTGGGTGGGTGTGGCCTATGCACCTGCCAGGTGTGGTCTCCAGGGGAGAGGGCTGGAAATCCTATCAGGGTCTCAATGAGCTGGGATAAGGAGCTGTCCGGCTAACGTACCCTTCGGATGTCCCCAAGAAGGAAGTTCACAAAACATTTCTAGGACCTGAGGTGACATCTTGGGCCTGGAAAAAAATGAACAGAAAGCAAACATTGGCAAGTGTTGAGGGGCAGAGACAAGCACGGCCCCTCGCTCTGCAGAGAGCAGGTGCCAGTCAGTAGTGGCAGGAGGCACTGTGTGGTTTGGGTGCCAGGATGGGAGAGAGGAGCCCTGGGTTTGGGTGTGTTTGGCTCAGAATCTGCTTCGGATTTCCCCAGCAGTGGATCTGGCTCCCCCGGGGTCTGCCTGCCTCAGGTGGGGAGTGCTTGCTACACTCCACCTCTCAGGCCCTCTGCCTGCTTCCACGGTGAGTTCAATAAAGCACAGCCTGAGCTGGTTGTTTTCCGTCCTCAGCCGTCCAGTGAGGACTCCAGTCTCAGGGAAGCAGGTGACACTCCAGACCAACTCCCTGAGGAGTCAGGCCACCCCCACCCCTGCCCTCAGGGCTTGGAGTAGAAGAAGGAAGTGCCAGAGTTTCTCAGATAGCTTTTACTACAGGTGCCTGCTCACCTGCCCAAGGAGCTCACCAGCAGGCTCAGGACTGGCTGGGGTTGGCTGGAGCCCCACTTCCTTGTGGCCTGTGAGGGCTACCAGGCCCGCTGAACCTGCTGGGGAAATGGAGGCTGGGGCTCCTGCCCAGCATCCGGTGGTGTCTCGAGAGCCCTAGGCCCTGGCATGACGACAGGGAGACCTGCTCTTCTCCCTGCTGCTCTTGTCAGGAGGATGAGAGAGTCAGAGGCTCACTCCACTTTCAGGAAGATGGCTGCCTTTTACCAATGCGTCAGGCCCGACCCCAGGTGCGCCCCCTGAGAGCCAAGAGGTGGGAGGCTGGGGCTGGAGGGGAGGGGAGGCCATCACTCTTTGGGGCTGAGGCCTTCAGCATCTACTATCTCATGTTCTAGAATGTTTGTGACCTCTTTCCTTACAGACTTGATTCTGTCTCCTTGAATCATGTGAATTCTGGAGCAAAATAACGATTTCTTTTGTTTGCTTCAAGAGGGAGTGAGAGGGAGGGGAGCCAGGAGGAGGACTAGGTAAACAGAGCATTTTACTTTCACTCTCCCTGGCTTGCACCTTGAATCTGCAAGACATGATTGATATTCTTTGAATGGAAGGAGGGCAGCCAGAGGTCAAAGTAAAAGGACATTGGAATTATTACTCAATGCTCGGTACCAAAGGGCTCCTTGTTCCTAACCGACAGACTCAGCTGTAGGCGACAACCTGCTAGAGCTCCTGCACAGCAGAGGCCAGCGGCCACCTTGTCCTGCTGTAGGTGACTTTATCCCTGGAAGGTGTTTGGGTTTCAGTGCATCTTAATTCTGTGCATGGTGATGCAGAGGCGGGTAGAGCTCAGGCTGGATTTAAACTCATTAGCTCAGTGTAAATAAACAAATTATGTGTCTCATACCCCAGATGGAAAATTCCCAGTATCCAGTCTCTGTCTATCAGGTGATTGTTACATCCACCCATCCCTTGGTTAGGTGGATTGTCTTGGAAAATCAATATTGCATCTTTGGAAGGATCTACTTACCTCCAGGCAGCGGGAGGGGATGCTTGAGACTTGGGGCAGGTGGTCCATCCCCAAGTGTCACTTTCTTCTTTTGTTACATAGGGGTAGCGACCCAACAGCTCAAGGCCTCCTACTGGGTAAAGCCCTGTGCATGCAGATAGATCACCATTATTATTGTTTCCTTAAAAAAAAAAGACCAATGGTTATTCAACCTGTTTTCTAAATTAAGCATTATTTTGATATATATGCATAGAAATAAGGGAGTGTGCTGCCTTAATAAACTCACAAAATGAAAAACAAGCCAGCCCTTGTAAAACTGTCCCTTTTATTCAGAACTCCAGGGTCTTGTTGGCTGCGTGTGTGGTCAGCCATCTGTACTGGTACAGCTTGCACCCTGAGATTGAAAGTTCTAAGTTGAGTGGCATCTTTGCAAGATACTCCCCAGCATTAGAATGAATTTATATTTCCCCCAAGAATCATGCAAATAGAAATTCTAAAATAAGGTCATGAAGTTTGATGCTCTGACTGCGTAGCTATTTTTTGAAATAATGGTTTTGTAAAAGTCTCTAATAGATTTCTTTTTTTACTCTAATAACCTGAAAATGGGTAAACTCATGGTTTTGAAATCTCCTATGAAAACATTCACCTCTGGATGCGTGAAAACAGGCTGCTCTCCTGAACGTGATGATGCGTCGCTGCTGAGACGTGCTATTCATTTAGGCGGGAGAGCGCGGGTGGGAACGTGGACAGATATGCAGCTCTCTTGGAAGCTGTGTGCCTTCCTAGCTAAGTAACTTACTTTGTTCATTTATAAGGACTCTGAATACCACTAAATCAACTGTTATATAAGCAGTTTTCGGAAAATAGTTTAGTTTATCTTATGTAAGAGGCTATTTATATGCTTATAAACTGTGCTGATGGATGGCTGAGCGAGCTGGAATGAAGCCGTGGTGTTACTGTGCAAAAGAAACAGCCCAGGGGCTTGTGGCCTGCTGCCTGATTCTCTCTAGATGCCCTCACCGTCCCTGTCCTGCACATGGCCAGTGGGGAGCCTCAGGCCTCTAAGCAGGGGCTTCCTTTGCCTCCCCTTTCCTTCACTCCTCAACTGAGGGCTCACAAAGCCCATAGCAGAGTAGGTGGTGCCTAACAGGGACGGTGGACAAGGAGAACTTAGGATAGCAAATGCAACATGGTGTAGTGCAGTCTGCCCTTGGGGCACTAGAGGGCTGGGTAGATTCGGGAATTGCACAGATGATGTCTCACCTTTAGCAGGAAGTGACTTTCATCTGGCCAGAGTCACTGAAGAGCACCTGCAGTTCATCCATTCACTGAACAGGGTGTCTGGAGCACCTACCACGTGGCAGCGTTTTGCTGGCATATATTCTCCATCTTCATAGATTATCTTCAATTTTTACATACTTAGCAAGAAAGGGGATGACTCACTTCTCTAGGTCAAGACTTATTTCAGTTTTTTATAAAAGGATGAACCTAAATGGGTGCTGTGGCGCACATCTATAATCCCAGCAGCTAGGGAGGCTGAGGCAGAAGGATTGGAAGTTCAAGGTCAGCCTCTGCAACTTAGTGAGATCCCGTCTCAAAGTAAAAAAATAAAATAGAGTTGGAGATTTAGCTCAGTGGTAATGCATCCTGGGTTCAATCCCCAATACTGAAAAGAAAAACAAAACATTAATTATAAGGTACTAGAAGACTTTAAAACTGAGCAGCCAGTAAGTTCTTTCACTTTTCCTTCTTGTCCTGTTTTAAGTTTATCACTTATCCTTTGAGAATTCTCTGGTTTCCCCCCTTTGCTTATGAGATTTCTTTGCTTTTTTTTCTCTTGTATGTCAGAGAAGGTATAGCCCTATCTCCTCCTGTCCTTCCTGAGAGGTGGACAGAGGAGGTCTGCATATGACTAGGTGTCTGCTTGCAGAGCAGGTGGTCATCTGGCTCTTTGAGGGAGAGATGGTGGATTGTGGTAAGGTCTGCCTCGATGCCACTGCCTCTGTGGGGTGGGTACAGCAGCAAGTCCCTCAGCTGTTGAGGATAATAATACCATTAAACAGCGAGCTGGCACGGTTTTCGAACAGAGATTTCTCACAGGAACTTTGTGAGCTTTACATATTCCATTTGCCTCAATAATGTGAAACTTATTTTTCCAAAAAAAGGAACAGGCAGATCCTGGCGTGACTCACTGGAGAACAATAGTTAAGTCATAATTTATTTTCATCTTTTTCCCCAAGAAAAGGAAAAATTAATTAGGTGTATGGGGGATGTAAGCATGTGCACATCTGTAAAGGGGTACTGAATCAGAGTCACATGGACACACAGTTGACGGGCACATCACATTCAGATGTGAGAGACCCTACCACGTTCCAAATAGTGGTATAAGGATTTATAGACTGAGTTGAGAAGATCTTGATTTTATTCTAAGATCTGAGTTACTTTTTGCACAAATGAAGGGCTTATTTGCTTATGACATGTTGATGGCTTCCCACCCATAAAACCCTCTTGGTTTATTTCCATGGGCAGGGGTGGAGGATAAGAGGGTGAGATCTCAATGTATTGTAGGATTTCCAGTCTGCTTACATAATTTCCTTTCTCTTTGGAGGCAATTTTGGTTATTTATATTTTTCTAGTAAAATCATCCATTTCATGTCAATTTGGAAATTCTATTTTTCCAACTGTATTCTCTGTAGCTATGTTGGTTAGGTTTCTCATTTAAAGGGAGGCTGATTTCTGTCCCCCTTTTTTGCATGTTTTTATTGGTGCATTAAAATTACACATAATGGTGGGATTTGTTTTTATATATTCACACACACAATATAATAATATAATTGGGCCGATATCATTCCCTGGTACTTCCTCCTCCCTCCTTCCCTCCCTCCCTCCCTCTCTCCTTCCCTCTGGTCCCTTCCCTCTGTTCTAATGATCTCCCTTTGATTTTCATGAGATCTGCCCCTATCTTTGTTTTTCTTTTTCCTCTCTAGCTTCGATATATGACAGAAAATGTATGATCCTTGACCTTCTGAGTTTGGCTTATCTTGTTTAACAGAATGTTCTTGAGTTCCTTCCACATAATTTCATTCTTCTTTATGGCTGAATAAAACTCTATTGTGTACATATACCACATTTTCTTTAATTCATTTATCCATCAATGGACACCTAGGCTGGTTCCATAGTTTGGTTATTGAACATAATCTAATTTTAGAACATCTTCATTTTCCCAGAAAGAAGCCTTATGCCCATTATCAGGCACCTCCCATCCTCCTACCTTCCCCCAGCACCATACTCCCTAACTCTAGGCAACCCTTAATCTACTATGTTTCTGAGGGTTTACCTGTTCTGGACATTTCATACAAATAGTGTCATACAGTCTTGTAACTGGCTTATTTTCACTTCTCAGAATGTGTTCAAGGCTCATCTAGATTGTAGCATGTATCAGTACTTTATTCCTTTTTATTGTTGAATAATATTCCTCTATATATCACATTTTATATATAGTTATTATATATATTTATATATATTTTAATAGATGGACATTGGGTTATTTCCATTTGGAGTTATTATGTAAATAATGCTGCTGTGTATATTGCCATACAAGTTTTTTTTAAAAATATTTATTTTTTTAGTTGTAGGTGGACAGAATATCTTTATTTTATTTTTATGTGGTGCTGAGGATCCAACCCAGTGTCTCACGCATGCTAGGCGAGCACGCTACCACTGCGCCATAACCCCAGCCCCGCCATACAAGTTTTTGTGTGCACATTTTTCCTTTTTTTTTTTTTTCATTATGGGAAAATACACTTAACCTAAAATTTGCCATCTTGACCATTTTTTAAGTATACAGTTCAGTGGTATTAACTACATGTAGATTGTTATACAGGCATGACCACCCTTCCATCTCTAGAAGTTTTTCATCTTGCAAAATGGAAGCTTTGTACCCATTAAAAAAAAAAAACAAAACTCTCCAAATCTCTCCAGTCCCTCTCCCCCGAGTCCCTGGCTGCTACTTTCTGACTCTGATTTTGAGTACTCTGAATGCCTCATGTAAGCAGAATGGTACAGTGTGTTTCTTTTTGTAACTGATCTGTTTCTAGGAGTATGATGCCCCTCAGGGTGGTCCATGTTGAAGCATACGTCAGAAATCTCTTAGTAAATTTCTTAAGACTAATAAGCAGGGATTTGCTTCTGTCACTTTGATATTTATTTCATAAATGCCTTATAGTTTTTTATAATCACTCATTATTTCACACATTACTGGTGTGTATGTGTGTGTGTGTGTGTGTGTGTGTGTAGTTGATTTTTTTTGGTAGTAAAATGTTTAAATTCCTTTCTCACTTCCTTTTGTGAACATTCTGTATCTATTTTCTTTGTTACCATGGGGATTACATTTGACATTCTGATTATAGCACTCTCGCTTGGATTTATATCAGCATACCTTCAGTCACATACAGAAACTCTGCTCCTTTGTATTTCTTCCCTTGCTCCTTTTCTCTTTTCAATACCACAAAATTATATCTTTACACATGGTATGCCCCCAAAGTATAAACTAAATAATTTCTAAAAATGTGTTTTTATCTTAAATAATATAGAGCACAAAAATGTAGATATAAAGCAGTTAAAATAACACTAGTTTTTCAAATGACAAAACTAGAAACTAGAAAGGACTAAAAAGGACAGAAATGTAGATATAAATCAGTTACAATAATACTAGTTTTCAGAATACTAGCTTTTTGCTTTTTTTTTTCAGTAGTGGTTTTTGAGTCATGTAGAAAACAAAAAGTGCAGTTACAAACCACTATTATAGCAATACTAGCTTTTGTAATTCCCACAGATATACCTTTATTGAGATCTTACTTCTTTATATGACTTCAGGTTCGTGTCTGGTGCCCTTTTATTTCATCCTGCAGGACCCTTTAGGATTTCTTTCAGAACAGCTCTGCTAGTAAACAACTCTCCGTTTTTGTTTTCTTAGATTTTTTTTTTTGGTACCGGGGATTGAACTCAGGGGCACTCGACCACTGAGCCACATCCCCAGCCCTATTTTGTGTTTTATGTAGAGACAGGGTCTCACTGAGTTGCTTAGCACCTCACGTTGCCGAGACTGGCTTTGAACTTGCAATTCTTCTGTCTCAGCCTCCCAAAGTGCTGGGGTTACAGGTGTGCGCCACCGCGCCCGGCTCTCCCTCAGCTTTTGTTCATGCAGTAATGTCTTTATTTCTCCCTCACTGTTGACAAACAGTTTTGTCAGATATTGGTTTCTTGGTCAACATTTTTTTTTCTTTAATTATTTTGAATATCTCAGCCTACTGCCTTCTAGCTTCCTACATTTCTGATGAGAACTCTGCCGACAGTGTTATTGAGGATCCCTTGTATCTCACAAGTCATTTCTCTCTTGCTGTTTTAAGGTTCTCCCTTTGTCTTTGCATAATTTGGTTATAACGTGTCCTGGTGTAGGTATATGCTCATCTTACTTGGATTTCTTTGAGCTTCTTGGATGTTTATATATAAACATTGAATTTGAGCCATTATTTCCTGAAATATTCTCTACCCAATTTTCTGTTCTCCTGAAATTCCCACAATGCAGGTGTTGGTCCCTGTGATGGTGTTTCACAGGTCCCTTATCTTCTGTTCACTTTTCTTCCATATTTTCTTTCTGTTCCTTAGACACAATATTTTTTCACTGTGCTGTTTCCAAGTTTGCTGATTGTTTTGCCTGCTGAAGTCTGCCTGGGAATCTCTCCAGGGAAGTCCTCATTCTAGTCCTTGTACTTTGCATCTCCAGAATTTCTTTTGGTTTTCTTTTTTAGTGTTCCTCTCTCTATTGATATTTCAATTCTGTTATACAACATTTTCTTGACTTTCTATCTGTCTTACTTCAGTTTTATGAGTATCTTTATGACAGCTGTTTTAAAGTCTTTGTCTAGTTTATCTGCCATCAGGTCTTTTTCAAAAAGTTTCTATTGATTTTTTTCTTTGAATGGGCCATGCTTTCCTATTCCTCTATATCCACTGTGATTTTTTGTTCTTGTTGAAAATGGGACCATTTTAGTCTAATAAATGTGGTAACTTTGGAAATCAGTTTCTTTCCCTTCCCCAGGGTTTGCTGATATTGGTGTTTTTATTGTTGTTTCTTTGCTTGTTTGATTGTTGTGGGCTCCCTCTCTGATGATGGTCAGTCTAAGGTATAAAATTAAGGCCTTTTCAGGTATTTTCTGAGTCTCTGCCTTTCTCTGGGCATGCACATGACTTTCTAATTTCCCCTGATATGTGGATACTTTTGAATGCCCATTCTCTACTATATGGCTTTCCAAAGGGACAAAGAGAAACGCAAAGGGATTGGAGCAGGTTATTAGCCCATGAAATTCCCAGTAACCCCCTTGGAGCTGGTAGGGGTCTTGCAACAGTTGGGAGAAGTCTAACAACAGTGGTCTCCACCTCTTTGCATCTTTGGGATCAGAAGCAGCCATTAGAGCATAGATTCCCAGTATCTGAAGAATGGGGTCTTTTTTTTTTTTTTTTTTTTTTGCCCATCTGGCTCTTGCAAGCTGGGTGCAAGCTTTTCCTGGAACACTTGCCTAGTTGCCTGCCATGGGGCTGGGAACTTGGAACCAAGGTAGATAGGACTTGCTGCAATTGGCAAAAATTAACTATCAATTACCTGCCAAACCGTCCCCTGGAAGTGCCTTCCATAGACTCTAGAGTTCCAAATAGTTACATCAGACAGATTCTTCCAGTGCAGTTGTTGTCTATTTGTGGAAACTGGTTCCTGGTGCTTTTCACTCTACCATCTTCCCAGATTCCTCCATGGGCATATGTTTTTATTTCCCTTTGGTAGATCCCAAGGAGTAAAATTGCTGGGCCATATGGCAATTGTATGTTTAACATTCTGAGGAACTGCCAGACTTCTCCCTAGTGGCTACAAATTTACATTTCCACTAGCATTGAATGATGGTTCCATGTTGTTCACATTTTTTCTAACAGTTGTTACTGTCCATCTCTTAATTATAGCCATTTTAGTAAGTAAAGTAGTATCTCCCTGTGGTTTTGATTTCTAGCTCCGTAGTGACTGATGGTATTCAGCAATTTTCTTGTGCTTATTAGCCATGCATTTCTCTTTGTGCAAAGGCAAATGACAAATCCTTTGTCAATTTTTAAATAGTGTGTCTTTATTGTTGAGTCATAAGAATTATCATGAACTCTAGATATTGCTCCCTCACCAGATATGTGATTGGCAAATATTTTTCTCCCAATATGTGTGAATTGTCTACACTTTCTTGATAGTCCTTGGAAACCAAAGCCTATAATTTTGATGAAGTCAAAACTTATCTATCTTCCCTTTTAGTGTACTGAGTATCATGTCTGAGGAATGATTGCCTAACCTAAGATCATAGATTTACTCTTACTTTCTTCGCAGAGTTTTCCAATGTAGTTCTGTCACCCATTTTGAGGTAACAGTATGAGGCAGGAGTACAGATTATCTTTGGCAGTTTGATGTCTACTTCTCCCAGCACGATTTGTTGGAAAGTCTGTTCTTTCCCCTCTTGAATTGCCTTGGCATCTTTGTTGAGAATCACTTAGCTATAATAGTATGCATTGATTTCTGGATTCTGATTTTTATCCTATTGATCTATAGGTCTGTCTATTTGCCAGTATGAAACAGTCTTTCTTTAAAAAAATTTTTTAAATATTTTTAGTTATACATGGACACACTATATTTATTTTTGTTTTACTTATTTTTATGTGGTGCTAAGGATCGAACCCAGTGCCTCAAATGTGCAAGGCAAGTGCTCTGCCACTGAGCCACAACCCCAGCCCCCCCAAAATTTTATGTAATTATTTTTTAAATTGGCAGCAACACAGTCTTGTTACTATAGCTTTGTGGTAATTGAATGTGTACTTTACTTTTTTTCTTATTTTTTAAGATTGTTTTGACTATTTTGGATCAAAACTTATAGAATGAAGAGAGACGATTCAAACCAATCATACTATTTGGCTTTTATATCACTATCAGTTTTCTGCTTGTTTTCTCTAATCATTATTGAAAGAGAACCCCAACTATTGAAGTTCCAGCTATTATTGTTGAATTGTGTCTCTTTGTTTTCTTTTTTTTGGTACTGGAGATTGAACTCAGGGGCACTCAACCACCGAGCCACATCCCCAGCCCTATTTTGTGTTTTATGTAGAGACAGGGTCTCACTGAGTTGCTTAGTGTCTTGCCATTGCTGAGGCTGGCTTTGAACTCACAATTCTCCTGTCTCAGCCTCCCTAAGTGCTGGGATTACAGGCTTGCACCACCACGCCCGGCTTTCTTTGTTTTCTTTTTAAAACAACCTTTTCCTCCCTCCTTCCCTCCCTTCCTTGTTGTTATTTTATTTATTTGTATGTGGTGCTGAGAATCGAACCCAGTGTCTCATGCATGCTAGGCAAGTGCTCTACCACTGAGCTACAGCCCCAGCCCATGTGTCTCTTTGTTTTATCAGTTCTTGTTTCAGGTATTTTGAGGCTGTTTTTAGGTGGCATAGGTATTTATAATAAATAGATTTTCCTCTTATAAAATGAATCTGTTTATCTCTAGTAGTAGCGCTCTCCTAAAATAAATTTTTCTGATAATAATGTAGCCATTCCATTGATTATTTCAGCATGTTGTTTAATTTCTACAGTGTTATGGTTTTCCCAAATTATTTTTAATTCCATCCAGTTTTTGTCAGAAAATGTACTTTCTTTTATTTCAACCCACTCTTTTAAATGTATTTCAGCTTTTTATGGCCTGTCGTTGTATATTCTGGAGAATCTTTCCTGTGAGCTTCATAAGGCTGTATGCTGTGTTATTTAGGGGGAGAGTGCTCTGTAGATTTCTGTTCAAGCTAGTTGGTTTTCCAAGTCCTTTATATCCTTGCTGTTCTTCAAGTCTCTTATATCCTTGTTAAGTATCTGCCTATTTGTTCTATCAAATATTGAAAGAAAGATACTGAAGTCCTTGGCTATTATTGTTGAATTTTCTGTTTCCAATTTCATTTCTTTCAGTTTTTGTATCAGGAAGTTCAGGGCTTTGTTGTTACGTGTGTGTGTGTTTATAATTATTCCTAATGGATTGATCACTTTATCATTACAAATTGTCCCACTTTATCTTTAATGATATTTTTTTACTTTAAAGTTTATTTTGTCTATTATTAGTATAATCACTTCTTCTCTGGGGGAGTTGCTATTTGTGAGAAATAACGTTTTCTCTTCTTTTACTTTTAGCCTGTTTGTATCTATGAAACTGAAGTGAGTCTCTTATAGACAATATATACTTGCACCCTGGTGTTTTGTTTAGTCTGACAATCTTTCCCTGTTGAGTAATTGGTCCATTTACATTTAGTGTTGTTATCGATATGTTTAGATTTACCAAAACCATTTTGCTTTTTGTCTTCTATTTACTTTGCAAAGGCTTTGTCCTTCTCTTATTCCTTTACCACCTCCTTTTGTGTTAAGTATTTATTATCTAGCATGTGTTTTATTTGCTTGTTGACTTTTGCCCATTTTCTTCAGTTATTTTTTAGTGGTTGATCTAGTCCTTACAATTTATATCTGAACATTATCAGCATCAACCTAGGATTTATACTAACTTAATTCTATAAGATATAATAATGTATTCCTTTCTAGTTTCCTTCCTTGCCCTTTGTTTTACTACTATTATTGTACATATTACATCTGTATTTGTTACAAAGCCAACAATTATACCTTTATATAATCTATTGTCTCTTAAAGTAGTTAAGAGCAAAAAGAACAAGACTATATTTATAGGGAGTTTTTAAAATATATCAATCTCCTTTTACCAATTTTAGTTTTATTTTTTCATGTGACTTGGGTTACCATATTAGGTCATTTTCTTACTCCTACAGGGCTGTATTGGGGTAGTAAATGGTGTAGTAAGCCCCCTTTAAGGGGGATTTAAGGTTATTTTAATGTGGAAATTGCACTTGGAGAGACATATGATATTAAAGGATTTATTACACTCCAGCTCCTAGAGAAAAGAGGTGTGCCACACCACACACAAGGTCATACAGGAGAAATTCCTAGGGAGCAGGTGGGGAGTTGAGAGGGAGTGTCGAACCAGGGAGCTTTTTAGGGGGCCAGGGTGGAAACACAAGCAAGGGGCATGAGGCTGTTTTACTGGTCCACCTGAATGTCACAAAGTCACAATCAGGGCATCGCATGAAGGAGAACTTGATTCAGGGACCAGTCTTACCACACTGGTGCACTTGGTTACCTGGGCTGGATATTCACAGGCTATTTGTGGGGAGGCATGTTGAGTCATCAGAAAAATACGAAGTTTTAAAACTTTACAGTCCATCAGTTCTATTCCTATACTTCTCCTTTTTGTTGTGATTGTCAAAAATATGACTTTTCTATATATTGTAGTTCCAATATTGCAATTTTTGAATATTGTTTTATGCAGTTGCCTTTTATATCCATTTTTAAAAGAGAAGAAATATTCAATGATATTTTCTTTAATAATTTCATTTAGAATTACTTTGATGGAGAGAGAACTTTGTTGGATGTAGGATTCCCGGGTGACAATATTTCCTTTCATCGCCTTGAATATGTCACCCTGCTGCCTTCTGCCCTCTGCTGTTTCTGATGGGAAGTTGGCCGTTAATTTTACTGTGGTGCCCATGTACATGATATATCTTTTTTCTCTTGCTGCTTTCAAATTTTTCTCCTTGTCTTCGGCTTTCACATTTAGACTACAATGCTCCTGGTGCAGATCTCTCTGCATGTATTTTATGTGGACATTGTTGAGTTTCTTAGGTGCGTAGATTACTATTTTTTTCATCATATTAGAGAAGTTTTCAGCCATTATTAGAATATTTTCTCCAGGAAGTCTTCTCCTTCCTTCTTGGACTCTCATTTTGAATACTAGTATACATAACCATGTTCCAAATTTCTCTGTTCTTTGTTTTTCTTAAGATGGCATACTTTTTATTGATCTGTTTTCAGAGATGATGGTTCTTTATTCTGCCTTCTAGTAAACCCTTTCAGTAATTTTTTTTTCCTTTCTCATTATGTAATTTTCAACTCTAGAATTTTTTAGCTGATTGGGTCTGTATGGGGTCCTGTATGCCTCCTGCATGTGGATGTTTAACTCCTTTCTGATAGTGGGAAAGTTTTCTGTGACTATCTTATTGAAAATATCCTCAATGCCTTTCGCTTGTATCTCCATGTTCTCTTCTTTCCCAGTGATCCCCAGATTCCGTCTCTTGATGTTACCCCAGAGTTCTTATATGTTCTCATCATGTTTTAACTGTTCCTTTATTCTGCATCCTCAAATTTATGTATTCTTTCTGTAAGGCCTGAGGTTCTGGATTCAAGCACCTATATTCAAACTTAAAAATAAAAAATTCAAGTTTTATTTTCTACACAACCTAATTTCTTGTGATGCTTTCAAGTGAATTTTAAATTTGACTCATTGTCTTTTGTTTTCAGAAGTGCTGATGGGTTTCTGTTCAGCATTTATCTTTCTTTGTTGAAATGGTCCTTCATCTCTTATATTTGCTCTCTTAAATTATTCCTTAGATCTTCCTTTAGTTCACTGAACATTTTTTTTAATTTTCTTTTTTTAGTTATACATGGACATAGTGTCTTCATTTTGTTTATTTACTTTTATGTGGTGCTGAGGATCGAACCCAGTGCCTCACACATGCGAGGCAAGCACTCTGCCGCTGAGCCACAACTTCAGCCCCTAGTTCACTGAACATTTTAATGATCAGTTTTATTAAACCTTCCCCTGGAATTTCATCCTTTTCATATCTGTAGGGTCCTTTGTTGGAGGATCGTGAATTTTATGGGGAGATTTATTTGCCTGCTTCCTCATGTTTTCAGAGGTCCTGGACTTGCATATCAATCGAAATGGATTCACTTTCCTCTTATATGTGTGTCCTTATATGTGTATTTCTTTTTTATTCTAGGGTTGCTCTCTATTTTGGGTGTATGAATAGATGTCGAGGGGTGGGACCTGAGTTCCCCTCTGGTTGCCCCTCCTTGGAACCTGATTTTTGGTTTGGGTGTTTTGTCTCCCCAATTCTATGGGTTGAAGTAATGTTTAGGCTCAGGTGGGGCTAATCATGTGTGGGGTGCCATTCATTGTTGCTTGGTTGAAGTATGAGTATTGCTCAGCAGCAGGATCTCTATTCTGTCATCTTGAAATGTCCCAATCCACTTTCCAACCCCTCTTGGAGGGTGGAGGGAGCCAGGAGTAGCACTAGTATGAGCTGCAGATATATAGTTTTGAGATAAATGTCCAGGGACTACTTTGACATCTATAACACTAACTGTCACCCACATAAAAATGGTAGGGTCCATGTTTTTAACCTTAGTAGCAGCGATACACAACTGTGGACTAGATCAGGCACCAACATCAAGTGTCTACCATATCATTATAATTCTATTATTTTGTGGGATTACCATCTGTTAAGCACAGGGAAAACAGGGTGGGCAAGCGAGAGAAAGTTTAAAATACTTTCAAAAAGTGATGAGAGGAGGGGAAAGTGGTAGTAGCAGGATGTTGGCTGTGCAGAAGAGGGAATCAAAGACTTATAGAAAATAATGAAATAAAGAGAAGATGTGGAAATAGGAAAAACTGATTGTTAGCGGGAAAAGACAGTAACAAAGGAAAGATAGAGGGCTGATAACAGAGGTGTGGACAGACCAGCAAATGTAAGATCAAAATAGCTTGAACCCTTGTATGATTGTACCCCAGCTAGGACAAATCACGGCTTAGTAATATACAGGTACAGAAGGAAATAAACAATGTGAAACTGAAATCACACAATTTTATATAATAATCATACAATTTTTAAAATACCGTTTTTAGTTGTCAACGGACCTTTATTTTATTTAAATGTGGTGCTGAGAATCGAACCCAGTGCCTCACACATGCCAGTCCAAGCGCTCCACCACTCAGCCACAACCCCAGCCCTACAATTATTTGTTTGAACCTGCGCAGGGAGTCCATCCACACTCACACACTCACACCCACCAGTAAAAAATACTACAATGAAATGAAGTGTGAAACAAAATTTTTAGATAGCTCAAATTTTTAAAAAAAATAAATAAAAAGAATAGATGAAAAATGAGAGTATGAAGAACGGAGTAAAGAAATGAGGAAAGAGGGCTGGGGCTGTGGCTCAGTGGTAGAGCACTTGCCTAGCATGCATGAGGCACTGGGTTCGATCCTCAGCACCACATATAAATAATAAATGAATAAAATAAAGATCCATCAACAACTAAAAAAATTAAAAAAAAAAGAAATGAGGAAAGAATTTTTTTTAAACAAAATAGACCAAAGAATAAAAAAATGAACAATTTTCCTGAGAAATGAAGGACTTATTTCTGCTGAGGAGGTCGGAACTGTTGGCAGGGACGGACTAGACGTTCGTTCTTGGTATTTGCTTTGGGCTTGGGAATGCTTAAGTCGAGGATTTGGGATTATTAAGCCTGACACCTTTGTGTTCCTCTTAGCTGCCCACCTTTGTGGATAGAGGCGAAGATAGCTGGAGTAGACCTCAGCTTCCAGGCTCCCTGTGTGCAATGGGGTAGCACAATTTGGGTGGTGACAGATGGTGTGCGTCTGTGGTGGGGGTGTTGTGGCACTCTAAACTGGAGATTGCAGTCATTGGGGTTTAGTCTAGGATGAACTCTGCAACTCTGTGGTGGATGTTTGAGGTTTGCTCCATAGCCCCTATCAGAGGGGGGATGCCTATCTCTGCAAAATGTCTGGAACTCTAGGGTATCTGGTGAAATCCACTCTTGGGGGATAGGGGCAAAACCTCCATAGGTTTCACTATGAATATGCAGGCGGGGCATGTGCCCTGCAGTGCAGATGCTCCTGTGCAGCCCCAGTACCGTCAGCAACAGTGGGAGCTTTCATGGAGAGCCTGCGTGGCCCCGGCTACCTGAACTTTGTGCATCATTCAGTTTCTGTGGTTCTGGCGCCTTCTGGGAAGTTTGGTCCGCTGCAGGAGTTCCCCATCTCCTGACCCCTAGCTGAGGGTGCGTGTTGCAGACGGGTGGCCTGGGACTGAAGCTTTGACCCCGCTCCTCTCAGCGCTCTCCCTGGCTTTGTGGCTATGCTGGCTGCCCACGTGGTGCTTCCCTAACAAATTGTTTTGTTATGTTTGTGTTTCTGGCTTCGGTGACTTTATCCTTTTATTTATTTTACAATTCAGTGTTAATTTTCAGCGAGATCCTCCCGTTACCCATCTCACCAAGAAGCCACCTAGCCTTCTTCCTAAAGCTCAGTTTGTTTTGGGGGGGACTGCTGGGATCTGCGCCCTTGCTCCAGTCCAGCATCTTCCCTCTTCCTAAATAAGTTTTTTTTTTTATTGTTCCACTATAAGTTCTCTTCTGGCTTTTTAGTTGAATCTCCTCTTTGGAGTGCTTTCTCTAGGGATCACAATATTCATTCTTACATTGCTGCTGCCCATTTAGAGTTAGTATTGTGCCCCTTTGTGGAAAATGCAAGAACCTTGTGATAATATAGTCCTATTTACAACCCCCACCTTTATGGTATTATCAACATCCATTGTAAATTCATGGTATTAAATTTTTCCTGTGGTATCAGGGATTGAACCCCAGGGATGTTTAACCACTGACCCATGTCTCAGACCTTTTTAATATTTCATTTAGAGACAAGATCTCACTAAATTGCTGAGGCTGCCTTTGGATTTGAGATCCTCCTGCCTCATCCTCCCAATCCGCTGGGATTACAGGCATGCACCAGCATGCCTGGCTACATTTTTCTTTAAATTGTCATATGCCTTTAAATAAATTTAGAGAAGGAAAGCACTTTGTTATTTGCACATATTTATCATACCTAGTGCATTCCATTCTTCCCATAGCTTTCAATTTCATTCTGCTGTCATTTTCCTCCAAAGAATTTCTTTTTGCATTTCCTGTAACCAGTTCTTACACTTTTTAATTTTCTAAAAATGTCTGTATTTTTGCCTTCATTACTGAAGGATAATTTTGCTGGGTATAAAAACTGGGTTGCTGCTCTTGAGTTTCTGTTTTTTTGTTTTGTTTTCCAGTGCTTTAGAGATGCTACTTCATTGCTTTCTCTGATCCATTGTTGGCATTCATATTATTATTCGCTTGTATAGGGTGTATCATTTTCCTCTGGCTGTTGTTGAGAGTCACTCTCATAGTTGGGTTTCATACACTAGGTTGTGCCCCGTGTTAATTACTCTGAGGTCTATGATGTGATTGATATGATTTTCTTAGGGCTTTCTAAAATTCTTGGATCTCTAACATTCTTTGCCATTGTCATTTTCTGGACATTTTTATTCATTGGTTTTCCAAACATTTTTTCTCTCTCCATCCTGCCCCTCTTTCTCCTGCTTCTGTAACTCAATTACACATATGTTAGATCAGCTAATATTGTACCACTGGCCATTGAGGCTGTGTTCACATTTACTTTTTTCCCTAGTGTTGATTTCTCTCTACTCTTCAAATTGAATTGTTTGTTCCTCTTTAATTTGATCATTTCTTTTTGTCTTTAATTTACTGTTAAGTCCTTTCAGAGAATATTTCCTTTCAGAAATTATACTTATAAGATTTCCATTTATATATACTTTATAAGATTTCCATTATATATATATATATATATTATACTTATAAGATTTCCATTTTCATATACTTTAAGATTTCCATTTGTTTCTCAATTTGAAATTAGCCTTCTATTTATTCATTACAACCACATTTTTGAGTCCTCAAATATATATCCAGTAACTTCTTTAAGATCTTTGTTACTTAAATATTTGGTTACTCAGGATCATTCTCTTTTGAATAACTTCCTTCTTTTGACTGTGGGTCACATTTCCTTGTTTCTGTACATAATTAGTACACTTTGATTTGATGGTATTGTGAATGATACATTTTAGGAACTCTGGAATCTTGTGTTCTTCTAAAGATTGTTGATTCTATTCTAACTTTTAACTTGACTCAAATTATGAACTGTCTCCCCTACAGTGGGCAGTAGAAGAGTCTCAGCTCATTTCCCTCAGCATTATAGCTGTTACCTTCTGCCTGGTTCCTTGTAGTCTCCACAACATGCACTTAATTCTGGGAAGCCAAAAACTAAGAAAGTGTTTTTCTGTGCAGATTTTGGTGCTCCTCTCTCTGAAGCTGTCTTCTTCCTGAGACTTTCCATTTGCTCTGGAAGCCCTAAACTCCATTGCTTGATTCCTGTATGTGCTCCAGCCACCCCATAAACACAGATGGGTGAGGTCACTCAAGTCGGAAGCCCTACACATACAAACCTCTTCAACCACAGTTCCCTTCTCTCAAGGTTGATGCTCTTCTAATTAGTTGATCATTACTGCCTCCAAATTATTATTTTTAATATTTTGTCCATGGCTTATCATTATTATCTATAGAAGGTTGATTATGATGTTACTATAACCAGAAGCATAACCCACTTTTAAATGTGAAGGGTATTTTTTCAGAGTTCAGAATTCACTTTGGGATTATTTTCTTCCATTGGAGTTTTCTGCTTAAAATACAGTTGCCACTGAGAGAATGTTACCGTTGCAGATACTAACCTAAAAGATGGTGAGTGTGAAGACCCTGGAGAATATGATGCAGGATAGAAACAGAAGCCTGCTGTGGAAGAAGGTGGGAGGCAGGAAGGCTGGAAAGGGAGGTTAGAAGGACATCAAATTTAAGAGAGACCTTTTTAAAAACCTAGTCTTCCCTAAGGCTGACCTTATGTAGATTACATCACCTGCTCTGGATAAGGAAAAGATGAACTAAAAGGGACTCTTTCTGGACCTTTTTTCCAGCTTTCTGAAGTTAGATGAATTGGTATTCAAAAATCTCAAAGGAGGTTTGCAGTATGGCTCTGTCTTAGAGAACTTGGCTGTCATGCTCATGGCCCTGGTTTCAAGCCCAGCACCACAAAAGCAAAATACATACAAAATACAACCCAAAAGCTCAAAGGGGACTCATACCCAGAAGCCCCTTTAGTTTGTCAATTGTCTTGCTTGTGGGTTGGGTTCTTCCCTTTGTCCCAGGAACTGTCCTCAGCACTGGTTAGAAAGAAATGATTACAACAGGCATAATCACCCAGGAAGACCACAGTGGGAGGGAGAGGAGGTTTAGCAGCTGCCTGTCCATATTCTTGATGATAGCTTTGGAAAGAAAGGTACAGGAGGTTATGAAAGAATCCACAGGGCTCTGAACATAGCTCAGGAGGAGGTTGCAGAATTGGGCCACCTGTAGGGTGAACTCCAAAGCTTTCATCCATAATTGCATGCTTGGATGTGTGGAGCTAGCATACAGGTATTTTTCTTTGCATTGTATAGATAAATATAATGGCTTGGAGCCTTTAAAACACCATATTAAGATCTATTCTCATTCTTCATGGGAACCCACTTTTGTAGGGTTTTTGTAAGAAGCTACAACTAATGATGGAGCTCTGCTCTAAGTTCAGGAGGAGCCTTTGGACAGAGAGAGAATGGGCAGCCCCCACATCCAGACTCCTCTGGATTCTGTGAGTGCCCACATGCACACTGAATGTGCTACATGAACATGCATTTCAGAGGAGCCTGGAGGGGGCTCAGCATCCTTGGGAGTTCATTAGAACCCCCAAAGCTGGCCCTTAGGTCTAGATTTAGTCTAAAGAAAGAAGTTTTCCTTTTGGGGTACTTAGAGCTGTCAAAACAACAGGCGCAGGAGGGCAGAGGGCAGATGCTGTTGTAGGGGCACAGAGGGGGGCCTGACTTGTACCTCGAGTTCCCATCAGAAGTACTGTCTTGATGTGAGAAGCGTGGCTGCTTGGCAACTTGCCTTCCTGATTCTGCTTTTCCTTCTAGCTTTTACTAGAGATAGGGAATATGCATTCAGAAGGGCAAGCTCCCCGGCCCACAGAGTATCTCCTTGCCACAGCCATGGGTGCTTCCACCTGGCACGTCCATGTTGGACAGGACCTTCTCTACCTCTGCACTCCTCAGTCCCACAGGGCAGACCTTCCTCTGGGACCTTGAATGTGTTTTTATCAGTTACCCAGAAGTGGGTTGAGTCCATCCGGTTGCTAGGATTAGGAAGCTCTGGGGTCAATAGTGCTGTGACTGACAATGGTGACTTTGAAGGGAACCATTTGCACAGGCAGACTGTGTTTTCATGAGATGAAATCGACACTCACCTGCTGCCACGGCCAGTCAGTCTGGTGTTCTGGTGATGACTTTGTGTGTGGACAGGGACCTCTGGAGAAGAGTGAGCCATGGTGGTCTGCAGCAGTTCTGTGCGCTGCATTTTGGTCCCATTGAATTAAAGTGTTGTTGTCCCCCTTTGGTCTAAGAGGAGAATGAGCCCTGGCCCTGGTAGGTGTCAGGGACATCCTGACATCCAGGTCCTTGTTCTTTTCCTCCACATATTATTATGGTCTGTTGTAGACACCTTTTTCACTGCTGTGACTAAAAGATCTGACCAGAAACAATTTTAGGGAAGGAAAGTTTGAGGACTCACAGCTTCAGAGGTCTCAGTCCATAACAGACAGGCTCCATTCCTTGGGGCTCAAGGTAAGGAAGGACATCATGGCGGAAGAGCATGGTGGAGGGAAGCAGTTCACATAGTGATCAGAAAGCAGAGACAGGGACTCCACTTGCCTTACACAAATATATACCCCAGAGCCACGCCCCAGTGCCCACCTCCTCCAGCCACACCCACTTCAGTCACCACTCAGTGAATCCCCATCAGGGAATTAATTCACTGATGTTAGGACTCTCACAACCCAGTCATTTCTCCCCTGAACCTTCTTGCAATGTGAGCATGGTATTACGTATGTATTAGCATGGAGACATTTGGAACAGGACACAAGAGCAGGTGCTAAAACTTCCTGTGTGAGGTGAGCTCCATTTTCTGTCTTTTCTTTTGTGGGTGACCTTTGCTTCTGTGAATCTTCTGGCCACCATCGCATTCGTAGGTGACAGCCTGCTTGAGGAGGGTGGAAGTACCCACACAGGGGAGACTGGGCCCCCTCTTGCTCCTCCTGTCCTCTACCTGCACCTGAGCCTTTGGCCCTGTGTGACTTTATCCACAGCCACGTCATTCATCTCAGGGAAAAGCAAGTGTGTACTGCCGTAGACTTCTGGGATGGAAATGGGTGCTCTCCACACACCCAGGGAGGGCCATGCACACCTGTCACACACCCCTGCACAACCCCAGTGCCTTCCCAACATCAGCCGTTTTATCTGCCAGAGGTGACTGGACATTTTGCAGGTAGCATCGTGGTCTCTCCAGAGTTACCCTCTCCAGGTTAGTGGATACATCATGACAGACTTAGGCTCCTTCCCTCAGACTGAGATACCCTGTGAGATCTAATGGATGGTCTCCCGGGGCCTCCCTCAACCCTTCAGTTCTGGCCTGACCCTGGACAGGGCTACTTGGCAAGCAGAGCCATTTCAGTGGGAGATTCTGTCCCTTGCATTTCCCAGCTTCTCTTGAGCTCCTCTGGAGACACCCAGGACTCTCCCCTTTGCTAGGGCAGCACCCACAAGAGCTAAGGACCACATTGGTCTCATCTGTTGCTGTATCCCAGTGCCTCAAAGCACCTACCCGTGCTGGGTATCCAGTCAACACGAGCCTTCCGGTTGTCTTCTTCACTACCTTGGGCAAGTTAATAAACCATCTGCTATGGTGAATACTCAAAGCACTTGGGGATCCAATAAGATAATTGATAATTCAGGTAATAGTGTTGCATGCTCAATAAGTCATTTGCATAAATCAGTTGTCATTGTGGTTAACTCCCAGTTTGAGCAGTGGAAAGCTCTGGCCCTTTTGCTTTCTAGCTTAGTGGCAACCTTGGCAGATGGTGCCCAGGGTCCTAGCTAGTGCCTCTTAACCAATCCTCACCATTTGCACTCTCCTTCCTGCCCCTGTGGTTTCTTTATCCATCACCCTCTGTTCTGAATGCCCTGGAAGCCATCCACTCCCCAACAGTGTCACCGAGCAACAGGACACTTGCATGTGAAGGGGTGGCTGACTAACTCTGCCATCTTGGGAGCTGCGGTCTTTGTGTCAGGTCACAATTGTGACCCTTCTAATGATTCTGCTGTTTGCATTGTCTGTCACTTGGACAATGAAAGCAGAGAAAACAAGGCTCTTCTTTTTTTTTTTTTTTTATTGGCACCAGGGATTGAACTCAGGAGCACTCGACCACTGAGCCACATCCCCAGCCCTACTTTGTGTTTTATGTAGAGACAGGGTCTCACTGAGTTGCTTAGCGCCTCACCGTTGCTGAGGCTGGCTTTGAACTCGCGATCCTCCTGCCTCAACCTCCCAAAGTGCTGAGATTACAGGCGCGCACAACCGTGCCCGGCTACAAGGTTCTTCTTTAAAGCTGACACCAGTGGTCAAGGATTTGAAAAAGCACTATTTCTGTTCCACTCTCATTTTATACCTAACGAGAACATGATCATGAGTCAGATGGTGAGGTTCCAACAGAGTTTTTTTTTGCCAGAGCTGACATGATGCCAGACGTTTTTAATGAAGCCAGATCATAAGAAAATTGAGAACCGAAGCTGGTGAAGCTTTTTTCAGCTTTTAAGGAATTGTCTAGGAGAGAGCACAGACACTTTGACATTGATATTCAAGGAGACCTAAGTGTTAGTGCCAACCCCAGCACAGGCTGAACCGTCTGTTTTGTTTTTTTTTTTTTAATATTTTTTTTTAGTTATGCATGAACACAGTGTCTTTATTTTGTTTATTTATTTTTATGTGGTGCTGAGGATCGAACCCAGTGCCTTACACATGGGAGGCAAGCGCTCTGCCACTGAGCCACAACCTCAGCTCCTGAACCGTCTGTTTTAAGCATGATGATCCATCGTCCCTCTTGGTTAGAAATAGGTGACTGGATAAGTGGTGTGTCAGTACTTGGAGGGACAGGGCACTGTCTCAAGGTCAGCCACAGGAGGGAAACACAGTAGCTCAGCACTCCATGCAGGAATGTGGCCCAGGAAGCATTGGTTTGATTTCTGTGAAGAGTCAGTTATTGTTTTGTTTTGTTTTTAATTTTTTTTTTTATTTTTTAGGAAGATGCCAAATCCATATGGATGAAATGATGATAATGTCTGGAGTGATTTGCTTGGAAACAATCTAGTGAGAGGGGGTGTCAGGTCAAGAGGAAGCCAGAGTTGGCCCTATTTGAAGTTCATCATATGTTTTCCATCCTTTTATACTGACTTGGAATTTTTTGTAAGCTCACAAAAGAAGCTCAGTGTCAATAATTACATTATGTAGCCATAAAAATAACCCTTATCGAGAACTTCTGTAAGATGACTGATATAAGTAAGAAAATCAGCAAGTCAAACTTCCTAGTGGGTGCACGTCCATAAAATATTGGTATAAAAATAAATATCAGAGGGAGATTAAACCATTAATTGTGGTTATCCCTGGTTGGTGGGATGATGAGTGATTTTCATTCTGGTTTCCAAACTTCTTACAAGAAACATGAGAAAAACGTAACTTCTCAAAGTGGGAGAAAAACACTTTTTAAAGAAAGGATCTTCACCTGTATTGTGTAAATGAGTAAAGTGTTTGATTCAGATATGTTTTACATGAAATGGCTCAGGTCAGCAATTAGGAAAACGCTTACGTGGTGACTTATCTCGTGGCTGTGAGCACGTTTTGGACCTGTTCTGCACTCTGCCCTGGACACAGTCTTTGCAGGAGTGTGGACAGGCAAGGTCGTGGGCAAGAGCAATCACCCCTTCCATTACCCTCATTGGTAACTTCTGCTCTAACTGTTCCTTTAACACAAATTTCTATCTGATTTTAGTGAGCTGGACATGATTTCCACGAGGGTCATGGACATCAAGCTTCGGGATTCTGCAGAAGGCCTTGGGGAGGACAGCACAGGTAAGGCCCTGGCTTCTCCTTGCTTGGTGGTAGGGCAGGGGCGGGGCCAATGGGAGCCAGGGGGCCGTCTGTGTGGAGAGGGAGTTTCCAGCCCCTAGTGTGCTCAGACATCTTTTGGCCCCCACCCTTGACTGGGAACATGTCCACATTATCTAAGGCCACTTGGAACAGTGCTTCCTTGCTTCTCTGTCAAATACAATGGCTTTTAATGTCATTTTCCTCTTTCTGGAAGTAAACATGTCCCCATGTTTGACTCGAAAGCAAACGAAGAAGGCCCAGAGGGAATTATTTGTCACCTAAGATTGTCTAAAGGCATCTGAAGGAACCTTTGCAAAGCACAGGAGGGCCTCACCATCCAGCAAAAATAATTTCACCAAGAGAAAGCCTTTGATCCCTCTCTCGTGATTTCCATTCTCCTCCTGGAGGTGTTTATTGTGGCATTTTCTGAGCCGAATTCTAGGCCCATGATTCATCTTCTCAGAACACCTTCCAAGAGATACTCAATTATGTGATTGGCTCACTGCTATCCACGTATTGCCACTTATGTCTTGATGGAGTTGTAAAATTGACATTAAGAAACACAGATCTCCCCACAATGTACCTTTCCTTAGATAAATATCTGTATTCCCCTTATCTGATTAACAAAGGCCTCCAGCTCTCTCTCCTTCAAAGTCAAGATGCCAGTAGTAATTTTTTTTATATAGTTCAGGAAGAATAGCTTACAATAATATAAAATCCTATCTGCTAGCCAGTTGCTTCAGATATGAATTTCAGTGTGCTCTATTTCATATGTTGTACAATACATAGATACCTCTTATTCTATATTAGAATAATTTTTCTCTATCCCATTTTTTAAAAATATTTTGTTTTATTGTAGATGAACACAATATCTTTATTTATTTTATGTGGTGCTGAGGATCGAACCCAGTGCCTCATGCATGCGAGGCAAGCGCTCAACTGCTGAGCCATAGCCCCAGCCCCCCCATTTTAATAGATACCAAATAAACCCAAATATAAGGTGAGTTGTTTTTTTTTTTTAAGATTAGCCCTGAGGAAAAAAATGGAGTTTCAAATTTTCTTATATTATGGGGCACTGAATTACACTTATTTTCAATAATATTGTTGGAATAAGTATCATTAATACCATAAGTGATGTATCATTATCCTGAAACTTATCAATAAATGCTAATATTGAATACTTACAGAGGTCACCATGAAGAATCAGAGAAACTAAGTATTCTTTTATTTTCAAATAATAATGAGCTTCGGGTAGTCAGAGCAATCCTTCCCACTCAAAATTTTAAAATATAGATAAGAACATTCTTCATGTTGTTTTTTAAAAGTAAGAAATAATAAGGCCAGAATTGAAATAAAAATGGTAACCGAGAAAGATAAGTGAGCACTTGTGCCCTCAGATCTCATTAACCAGTCTTGAATTTGAATTTCACTTTCCTATCTACATGAGGTGGGAGATAAGAAAGAGAGTCAAAAGACAAAGTGCAAGCCCCATACAAGGTGGACCCTCTAATAGAAGACCATCTCTGTAAAAGGCTGGGAGCCCAAGAAGCACAAAATCTGAGTTTTGTGAACCATGCACAAACCAACCCTTCTATGGATTTGTAGCTTGAGTTTGTATTGCTCTGCCCTTGAACTTGGTTAATAGTGCTCCCAGACCAGGAATAAACCCAGGTGCTTTGCAGAAGCAATCTTCTGTCAAGGAAAGTGTCTTCTATCTAGGCTTCAAATTATAATAGAACATAATACTTCTAGTACTAGGACAAGCATATAGTCAGTGAGGAGCAGTTGTATAAGGCAACAGGGCACCATAAACAAGAACCAACATGCTACAGGTTGAATCCCAAATCCTGCCTCCCAGAATCAATACGCTGACGCCCCCAGTATGTGACCTTATTAGGTATTTAGTTAAGGTGTGGTCATCCTGGAACAGGGTGGGGTTCCTAATCCAGTATGAATGATGTCCTTATAAGAAGGTGAAATTTGAACACAGACATGCACATGGTGAGAGTGTAATGTGAACAGGAGGGCAAAGATGGCGGTGATACATGTACAAGCTAAGGAGCACCAAAGATCGCCAGCACAGTGCCAGCAGGTAGTAACAGAAGTGGAGCAGATTCTCCATCACAGCCCTCAGAAGGAACCAAATATGCCAGTACTATGGTGATTTTAGCCTTCCAGCTCCAGAATTATGAGACAATTTGTTTCTGTTAAGTCACCCAGTTTGTGGTGCTTTGTACAACAACCCTAGCAAACCAAAATATAGCAGAAACAAGAAAACAGATATGATAAAGGCATCAAATGTCAGAACTTTCAAATACATACTACAAAACATGATGTGTATGGTATGAAATTATCTGGAAGTTCCAGGAAACCATAAAAACTAACATGGAACCCAGCCAGTGCAATAAGGCAAGAAAAATAAATTAAAGGCATTGAGATGGAAAGAAGAGGTAAAACCCTATTTGTGGATGACATGATTATCTAAAATATACAAAGATGTATCTAGAACTCTTAAGTTTAGCATGGTTATAAAATATAAAATCATGATATAAAAATCAGTTATATTTCTATATACTAGCAACGAACATTTGAGAAATTGAAATCTTGAAAAGTGCCATATGTAATAGCATGAAAAATTTGACGTAATTAGGTATATATCTAACCAAAATATATGCAGGACTTGTATACTGAAAGATACAAATAATTGTTTAAAGAAATTTAAAAAGACCTAAATACATGGAGAGAGATGCCATGTTTATGGATTGAAAGATTCCATGTTGTTAACATGTTAATTCTCACCAAATTGAGCTGCAAATGGTGTGTTAATACATGTAGGTATACTGCAGTTTTCAAGTCAGCTATGAAAGTCAGGGATATAGTTAGATACTTTGTTGCAGGAATATCAGTCAGTAACCTTTTTCTTTTCTGGGTTTTGTTTTGTTTTTTTTTTCAGTCCTGAGAATCAAACCTAGGGCTTTGGGTATGCTAGGCACATGCTGTACCACTGAGATATAACCCCACACTGTAATCATTTTTTTATTTCCATGAAGGTTCAGAAATCTTTGTTTTCATCTAGGAAGAAGCCAACTCTATAGAATTGAAATGAAAATAGTGTATGAGATGTTTTGCTTTGAAATAACCTACAGGGAGTGGGGAGGAAATGGGTAAATATGAAGCAATCAAAATCCCAGCAGGATTTTTAGGAGATACTGGCAAGCTGACTCTAAAATTTATATGAAAAGAGAGAGAACTTCAATAGGTAAAACAATTTTGAAAAGTAAAAAAGGACTCAAGAGTACTTGATTTCAAACTTACTATAAAGCTACAATAATCAGGGCAATTCAAGCAAAAAGATGTATGGAGAGTGAACAAAATAGAGTTTAAAAATAGATCCACATGAAGGGGCTGGGATTGTGGCTCAGTGGTAGAGTGCTTGCCTCGCATGTGTGAGGCACTGGGTTCGATCCTCAGCACCACATATAAATAAATGCATGAATAAAGGTCCATCGACAACTAAAAAAATTTTTTAAAAAATAGATCCACATGAATATGATCAATTGATTTTTGAGAAAGTTGTGAACGTGATTCAGTGGAGAAAGGATAATCTATTCACTAAATGGTGCCAGAACAATAGGACTCCCAATTGTAAAAAATGAGTGTTGGGGCTGGGATTGTGGCTCAGTAGTAGAGCGCTTGCCTCGCATGCGTGAGGCACTGGGTTCGAGCCTCAGCACCACATAAAAAAAATAAAAAAAGATATTGTGTCCATCTACAACTAAAAAAAGAAAAATTTAAAAAAACTAGTGTTGATTGATGCGCCACAGATAGTATAACCGTTAACTCAAAATATATCACAGACATAAATGTAAAACTATAAAGCCTTCAAAAGAAAGCTTAAGAGAGAATATTTTTGACCTTGGATTAGGGAAGAGTTCCAAGATATGCCTCAGTCTCATAAGAGGAAAAATTAATAAATGGGATTTTATCAAAATTAAAACTTTTGCTCTGAGAAAGATACTGTTAAGAAGATAAAAAATACAAATCAGACTGGGAGAAAAAATTTGTAATCTCACTTGATGAAATATTTATATCCAATATATATTCAAAATCGTCAAAATTCAAAAATAATAAAACAAACCTATTTATAAAATGGGCAGGTCTTTAAAGATGTTTTTATCTAAGAAGATGTCATAAGCACATGAAGAAACACTCAACATCTAGCCATTAGGTAATGCAAATTGAAACTACATTGAGACACGCTACACAACTATCAGAACATCTTGAAAGAAACAGAAACTTCTGAGCAGTGCTGGTGAGGATGCATTGCTGGTAGGAATGCAAAATGGTACAGCCAATCTGGAAAACATTTTGGCAATTTCATATAAAGTTAAACATACACTTAGCCTATGACTCAGTAATACCAGTCCTACATATTTACCTCACAGCTGTGAAAACATGTTTACACAGAGGCCAGTAGCAACATTATTTATAATTGCTAAAAACTGAAAAGAATTCAATTGCCCTTCAGCTGGTTGGATGGTTCAACAGTGTATCCATGCAATGGAATACTACTCAGCAGTGAAAAGGAACAAACTAGGGAAAGACATAAAAATATGCATGAATCTCTAAGTGGAAGAAGCCAGAATCAAAAGGCCACATACCATATGACTCACTCTGTTATGGTTTGGATATGAAGTGTCCCCCAAAAGTTCATATGTCAGACAATGTAAGAGGATTTAGAGGTGAAATGATTGGGTTATGAGAGCCTTAACCCAATCAGCGAATTAATCCCCTGATAGGGACTCACTGAGTAGTAACTATAGGCTCGTAGGGAGGCTGGAGGAGGTGCATCCCTGGGGCATGCCTTTGAAGTATCTGGGTTTTTTTTGTTGTTGAGCAGAACTCACTCTCTCTGCTTCTTGGTGTGATGTCTTGAGCTGCTTTCTTCCACCACACTGTTCTGCCATGATGTCACCTCGAACCCTGAGGGAAAGTAAGAAGGCTGTCTGTGGACTGAGACCTCCAAAACTGTGAGCCCCAAAATACACTTTTCGTCCTCGGAAATTGTTCTTGTCAGGCGTTTGATCACAGCAGCAAGAAAGCCAGCTACAACACCCTTGATATGCTGTCCTGTAAGAGGCCAAGTTGTTGGACAGAGATCAGCAGATGCCAGGGGTGAGAATTGGTGGAAGACAGTGGGGATAAACATGCAACTCTGTGTACACTAAGGAGAGTGTGTTGCTGGGGATCAAACCGAGGGCCTTTTATAAATGCTAAGCACACACTGTGTGACTGAGCTATGCTCCAGCTTGAAAAAGTGATTTTTGTTTTTTAATTTAAAAATTTTTTTCTGGAATTGATTTTAAAAAAAGAAGAAAAACATATCCCAATCCACAGATTTAAGCCACTCAATGAATCCCAAGAAAGATAAATAAAAGGCAATCCATCCATATAGTATGAAACTGCAGAAAACCAAAGCCCAAATGAACAATCCTAAAATCAGTCAGCAAAAGAGATTACTTTTGAAGGCACAAAATACTGACGGCTGACTTCAAGCAGTACAGAACCTACAGCGCCGTGAAATAAGAGCTTCAGTATATTGTTAGAAAAAATAACAGTCAGCCTAGACTGCTGTGCCCAAGAAAGACAGGGTCCAGGAATGAAGGAGAAATAAAGGCTCTTCAGACCAAGAAAACCTGAGTTTGCCACCGCTGGACCCCCAGGAAAGCAGATTGTACAGGAAATTGCCTTTGGCAGAGGAAATTCCTGGTGGAAGGTCTGGGATGCAGGAAGGAATCAAGGGCAAGGAAGTAATAGGGTCGCAAAGGGGACTGAAGTGTTCTGAAGTCCTTGCATGGTCCTGCAATAGAACATGCCCTGCGCTCTGCAGAGTAACCACTACCAGAACGGAAACAAAAGGCAAGTCTTACAAACTTGTGGTGGGCACCGTGAAAACGGTCAGTTAATCCAAGAGAAGACAAGAAAGATGGAAGATTGAGGAAACAGACAAAAGTGGGTAGACCTGTTCTGACTAATACATCAGTAATCACAGTGAGGGTAAATGAACCAATTAATCAGTCCACTTTAGTAAGACTGTCAGAGTGCATGGCTAAAACTCTAAGGATATGGATCTTAAATACAAAGATTCAGAAAACGAAGGATCGACATGGCTCAGTGGTTGAGCGCCCCTGAGTTCAATCCCAGATACCCAAGGAAAAAAAATTCAAGTAAATATGAAAAGAAAGGAAGGATGGTCAAAGAACAAAAATATACTTTGTGAACCTTGGGCAGAAAGAAAGCAGCAAAGCCACATCCATATTAGTCAAAATAACATTTAAGGTCAAAAGCCTAACTAAAAAAAATAAAGAGGGCCACTTTACAAAAGGTTCAGTTCCCCAGCTAAATAATAATTTCGCATTTTTATGTATTAACATAATGTCAAAATTATAGAGTAGAAATTGACAGCGAAGTAAATAAGAAAATCTATAATCCATGGGTTAGTTTTATTACATCCCTTTCTGGAATTGATAGAATATGTATAATATTTTATTAATAAAGATAGAAAGGATTTGGACAGATCTATCAAAGAGAGAAAGGCCTTGTTCTAATTGATCTGTGTTTTAGTCAGCTTTTTCTGCTGCTGTGAATAAAAGACCTGACAAGAACAATTTTTAGAAGGAAAGTTTATTGGGGGCTCACAGTTTCAGAGGTCTCAGTCCATACATGGCCAACTCCATTCCTGGGGGGCTAGAGGTGAGGCAGGACATCATGGCAGAAGGGTGTGGTGGAGGGAAGCAGCTCAAGACACCACACCAGGAAGCAGAAGTGACTAAGCTCAGCTCACAAAATATAAACCCCAAAGCCACGCCCCCAGTGACCCACCTTTTCCAGCCACACCCCACCTGCCTACAATTACCACCCACTTAATCCCCATCATGGGATTAATTCACTGATTGGATTAAGGCTCTCATAACCCAATCCTTTATCTCCTAAACCTTCTTGCACATGAGCTTTTGAGGGACACCTCACCTCCAAGCTATCACAACATGTACAGGGCATGGAAGAAAATACATTATTTGAAAGCATAGTAGGAACATTTATAAAAATTGTTGATCAAATAAGTCACAAAGTAAGCCTCAAACGATTTGAATGGAATCAAATCAGAGTATATTATCTGACCACAATGCAGTTAAGCTCAAAATCAACAACAGATAGAAAATCCCCAAGCACATACAAAAAAAGAAAAGAAAAAGTAGAGAAAGAAAATCCCCAAGTGCATGGAAATGAAGATATACTTTTCTAAATAATCCATAGGTCTAAGAAAGTATCATAATGGACATTAGAAAACATTTTCAACTAAGCCTTTTCATTTTCAGTAATGAAAATACTACATTTCATAGCATGTACACAAAGCAGATTAAGAAGAAAGTGTGTTGCCTTAAATGTATATTTTGTAAAACAGAGAAAATCTAAATCAATATGTATTCATCTGAAGAAGTTTTTAAAGAATAGCAAAGGCAACCTGAAGAAAGTTTGCAGAAAGAGTAGAGAACATAAATCAATCTAAAATAAACATTCTGGGCTGGGGTTGTGGCTCAGTGGTAGAGCGCTTGCCTCGCATGTGTGAGGTTTAATCCTCAGCACCACGTAAAATAAATAAATAAAGGTATTGTGTCCATCTACAACTAAAAAAATATATATTTTTTTAAAAAATAATAATAAAATAAATAAAATAAACATTCCACAGACAGAATCAACACAGCCAAACTTTGTAAGCAAATAAAATCAGCAAACCTCTGGTGCAATTACTCAGAGAACAAAGAGAAGACGCAAATAATGAGCATGAGGTGTGACGAGGCCGTAGCACTACAGAGGAACAGACAGAGGGTCAGAATCCTTTTTGCCAGTAGATTTGAAAATTTGGAAGAAATGGATATAATGCCTAGAAACCTATAGCTTAAAATAGATTGAAGAAGTAGAAACCGGCGCAAGTCATACAGCCATTTAAAACACAATGGCAAAGTCTAGCAGAAGAGATGATAAATAGATGGCTGGCCACCACCCTTGCAGGTGAAGCAGCACAGCAGTCGTACTTTGGGGGTCTTTGCAGTCACACTTTGATCTGTACCATTCATGCCATAAGCAGCATCTCGACCATCAGCATCATGGGGCTCTGCATTTGTTCAGGCTTCAGGGGCATGGACCAATTGGTTGACTAGGTAAAGGCCATGAGGTGTCCTGACCAAGGGCAGAAAACTCTACAATCTTTCAAACTGATAAAACTGTCATGGAGAACCATCTGTTAAGCACACATTTGCAGCAGAACTTTCTTTCCTTAGGGAAGGGGCTTCTTTCATCCCTGCTAGAGTAATAATCCTAAGGGACTCTTCACATGAAGGCAAGAACACGCAGACTTCCCAGAGGGGCGTCAGTACTGGCAGTAGAAATATTCTTACTAGTCTGATGTTTTGAAAGGAATTCAGTTTATAAGATTAGTTATCAAATGTTTTTGGCTGAATCATTTTAATCAGTATCTGTGACATATGAGACAGCATCCTAGTGACCTCTGATGTCACCTCCTGTTGGAAGGAAAGGAATGAACTCTGCTGTGACATCATGGGGTCCTGGATATGAGAGAATCTATGGGTGATAAGGAAGGTGACCTCAGAGAAGTGATCATGAAATGGGAAAAAAGTGTCACAGATTTTAACAACTTGGGAGGTGTGGTGCAATCTGACTCGGTCTGGCCACCTCTTCCACTATAGGAATGGCTGCCATTTGGTCATTTTTCTCACCCAGAGTTATTAGCTCATTATGGCTCTTGTCACTCCAGCAAGCCACCTCTTGCCAGTGAGGCTAGGCTTCCTGCGATTGTCCTTAGTTTATGTCCATGATAGATGAAGCATTCGAATTTTTTTTTAATAACTTGAGTAAAGAAAATGTGGAATATAGACCCGGGGAAATACTACTTAGCCACCAGAGAGGAATCATATCTTATCCTTTGCAGCAAGATGGATAAAACAGAGAAGATGATATTAAGTAACATAATCAGATGCAGAAGGATGGATACTGCGTGCTCTCTCTCATATGTGAAAGCTAAAAAAAGAGGCCAGTCAAAATATAGAATAGCGAAAACAGCAGCCTTGGAAGGGAGGTAGGGAGGAGGACTGGAGGGAGGCTGGGTTCCAGCTGACCCAAACACCGATGAAAGAAGTAAGTTCTAGGCTTTCACAGCATAGCAATGGGGGGCTATAGCTCACAGTAATCTATTGTATATTTTATGAATATCTAGAAGAGACACTTGAAACTCCAAACACAAAGTAATGATAAAGATATGGAAATATTAATTATTCTGAAGTGATCAGTATATATTGTTATACATGTATTGAACTACTGCTTTGTACCTCCATAATATGTATAATGATTAAATGTCAATTGAAGACGTTTAAAAATGTTTAAGGAGCCTCAGAAAACTTGGAATGGAACCACCATTTGATCCAGCCATCCCACTCCTTTGTTCATCCCAAAAGGACTTCAAATTAGCGTACACAGTGATGCAGCCACATCAATGTGTGTAGCAGCTCAGTTCACAGTAGCTAAACTACGGAACCAACCTGGGTGCCTTTCAATAGATGAATGGATAAAGAAATTGTGGTATATATACACAATAGAATATTATTCGGCCTTAAAGAAGAATGAAATTATGGCATTTGCTGATAAATGGATGGAACTGGAGAATATTATGCTAAGTGCAATAAGCCAATCCACAAAAACCAAAGGCCAAATGTTCTCTCTGAAATGCAGATGCTAACACACAATAACGGACACGGGGTGTCTAGGAAGAATAGAGGTACTTTGGACTAGGCCGAGAGGAGTGAAGGAAAAAGAGGGGGTATGGGAGTAGAAAAGATAGTAGAATGAATCGGACATTATTACCCTATGTGTATATATGCTTACACGATTGGTGTGATTCTATATTGTGTACAACTAGAAGAGGAAGAACTTGTACTCCATTTATGTATGATGTGTCAAATACATTCTATTGTCATGTATAACTAATTAGAACAAATAAAATAATAAAATATAGGCAGCCCAAGAAAATGTTTAAGGAGATGAAAATTTGATTTGATCATTACACAGTGTACACATGTGTTGAATAACCACACTGCACCCCATGCATTTGCACAATTACAATATTTTTTAAAAATAACTTGGGTTGGGCTGGCTGGGATCGTGGCTCAGTGATAGAGTGCTTGCCTCGCATGCGTGAGGCACTGAGTTTGATCCTCAGCACCACATAAAAATAAATAAAATAAAGATATTGTGTCCATCTACAACTAAAAAAAAAATTTAAAAAAATAACTTAGGTTATTGTACAGCCTTTACCTGATCAGAATTTCTGTTGTTGTCTATGAATCTTTTAGATATTAAATCTTGATTTCATGTGAGAGGAAAGTTGCTAGGAGTTTGATTCTATGATCATGCTCCAAGGCGTTCTTGCCTCATTTACTTAAATATCCTAAATAAACAAATTGAATTTGTTTTCAGGTGTAAGACTGGTATGCCATGTACTTCTTTAAAGGAAGGACTTCCAGAAACAGATGGCTGGTGTTGGGACAGAAAACCAGGTTTTCTCTCTTTCACGGCCACATCTCACACCTACACACAAACACACACTCTCGCTAATTATTATTTTTTGCTTACCTCTTTCCTCTTTCCTCTAGGAAAGAAAAAATCCAAATTCAAAACTTTTAAGAAATTCTTTGGGAAGAAAAAGAGAAAGGAATCTCCTTCCTCCACGGGAAACACCACCTGGAAGCAGAATCCGGCCAAGAGCGAGGTCATTGCCATTGAGACAGGGCCAGTGGGCTACGACTCGGAGGATGAACTTGAGTAAGTTGCTTTCTACGTCCGTGGGGCTTGTGAGCTCCAGCTAAAGTGGGGACATCTGGGCGAACTTGAGTAAGTTGCTTTCTACGTCCACGCGACTCATGAGCTCCAGCTAGAGTGGGGACATCTGGGTGCAGCAGAACCGAATCCTCCATCGGTGTCTTAGTACCTTGCTGGGGTCCCGGCCTCCTCCCTCCCTGGCTAACCCATTAGTGATTCCTCCACACCAGCTATGTCCTTTGTCTTTCCGAACACAAGGATGAAGAAAATGTGTGTTGTGGGGGGGGGGGGGGACGTGGTAGGTAGCTGCTGTGTGCCAGGTGCTGTATGTATTAAAAGTCCAGAATCACCACGGGAGAGGAGATACTATATGCCATCCAATAAATGAGCCAAATAAGCCACAGAGAATTTCGAAGCTACCTGACATCCTGAAGCTGAAAGCTACAGGATCAGGATGTGGGCCCTGGTGTCATGTAACTTAAAACCCTTGAGGGCCTTGAAGACCATACTAGAAACATGGAGCTCTCTAAACTTGAACTCCAAGCAATCTAATAAGAGCCCTTTCACTGGACAGAGTCTAGGATGGAGAGAAACAGGCTTCTTGTTCAGTTGTAGGAAAATGATCCAAAAATACCATTCAGAAGACACCTAATGAGGATGAAAAATTGGAGGAGGTCTAGTGAAGAAATGCTGATTTTTTTTGTAACTTGTATTCCAGCAAAAAATATAGTTACTATGCATGTATGTTCCAGTCACTCCAGCAGTTATTTATGTGACTAGAAGACAAATTGGTTGTCCTGCCAGCTTTTATGTTTTCTTTAAAACACTGACCCTCTGATTTGAGGATGAAATTCCTCAGAGAGCATGAACCCCCCTGGGGATGGGGGAACACAGCAATGAGGAGATGGGGTCCTGGGCCGAGCCTGGCAGTGAGGGCCTTGAGTCCCTTCTCCCTCCTCTCCAGCAGCCTCTCCCTGTTGTTTTTTTCCTTTGCTTTTGTTTTTAAAGGTGTAGAAATTAAATTGACCACTTGGTGGCACCAAGTGACTGCAGAGGAAAAATTGGATTCTGCCATTTTTATTTTTTTTCCAGCATTGGCAGGGAGCAGGGCAGGCTCACAGTTGTGCCCTGCGCAGCGTGAGGGACCCATGCACACATGCTCTAGGTACCAGGCTGCAGGCCCTGGGGAAGCAAGAGTTACCATGACAACATTACCAGTTAAGAAGTGACCTCATTGGCCAGCCCCAGGGGCATTCTTGTCCCCACCCCACCCACCCCATCTCCTGCCTGGAGCAAGCAGTCTATCCTGTGGTTGCAGGCACAGACCTGGGAGTGACCCCTTCTGCCACAGACAGGAGCACAGCCAGAGGGACAAGCTGGGGGGAAATGACCTGTCCACTTATCATGTCCTCCTCTTACAAGCCCAGGGAAAGTGGGGACAGGGCCCTTTTTATCTTTCTATTTCCAGCACGTAGCAGAGAGCTGACTTCAATTTCTGGTAACAGTTTTTCAGGATCTAGAAAAGGAAGGTTGGGGATAAAGTATAACAAGGCCCTGGAAGTGACAGTGACATTTTTCGAGAGTGGCGCTGAGGAGGAGATCAGATCCAGTAGTAGTCTTCAACTTCTGGGTCCTTCCTTTCAAGGGGAAGTGGTTTCAGAGGCTACAGCCTGGCTGCCCGAGGCATGATTGCCAGTTAGCGGTTATTGCTTCTTGACTTTCCTGGTGGACATAACCAGGAAATTTGTTTTGTTTAAATAATAACCATTAATTCACTGATATTTTTAATTCAAGTCTGATAAGACAAGTCTTACCTCTTTGATTCTTTGTATTCTCTTTTTTTTTTCTTATTAGAAATCTTGGCTTCTACTGATATTAGCAAAGTGACTCATTTTCTCCTCCTGTATTATAGTCACTTTTTGCCCCACTTTCCCACACAGAGGTGGCTTACCACGCAAACATTGTTCTACTCTGTTTTTTTTTTGTTTTTTTTTTTAGTCAACGTTACTCCTGATAAAACTACTAGGTGCAATTTGAAATGTTTGTCTTTGTTGTTCTTAGAATTTATCCTGTCCTGGATGTGGCATCCAAAGTCATTTGGATACAAGTTAAAGTCACTTGGAAATCCTGCCTTTCTCTGTGGATCTGTGAACAACCTGCTGTAAAAGTCGGCTCATTTGTTTCTGTGGGTTTTCTAGTTTTAGAGATTGCTGTTTTTCCCTTTCTGTGTGGTTGTGTCTTGTTTATATAAAACATTTACAGTTTAAAAGGCACAATTGTAAATGCAGGTAGCTTTGCACCCTGTTTCTCTGTCTAGTTTTCTCTCCCTGCAAAGGAAACTATTCTTACTCTCCTGTGACTTGTCCTTCTCTCTTTATCTTTGGAAAGCAACACGTTCCCCTGTGTTCTCAGGTATGTTCACGGCCCTTTGCCCACCCAGGGCTGCTGTGCCTGAGTATGGCTGTGGGCTGCTTGTTATAGTTCTACGTGGGGTCCTCTGGCGAGGGTGCCTCTTTGGAGACTTCCTCATTCCATTTCTACTCCTAGTGACACCTAGGTGCCCGTGCTTGGATAGTGCTGTGGTTTCCATAGAGTGTGGCCATGGCTGTGCTGGGGGAGGGAAATCCAGGTGTGTGTGTGTGTGGCCCTTGTGTTAAGAACTGCCATGGGCAGGGAGGGCCATTTTTTTCCACTGTGCTGATTCCTTCCCAGAAACATGAGGACCCCGCTTCTGGGAGCTGGGGTGCCTCCTTGCAAGCTCCCTACTGCAAACCAGAGAGTCTAATTAAAAGGAAGCATCGCTAACTGGTAGTCTGATCTGCAGCAGGGCAGGACCCCACCTCCGAGCCCCTCATGCCCCAGAGAGGACAGCATGCCAGGGAGTGGCAGGGGTGGGGTTGGTGTGAGCAAGATCCCCAGTGAATGCCCAGGCTGCTTTCCTTCCTTCACCGTAGTCGCCATCATCTCCTTCCACCTATTGTTCAGGCTGCTAGGAAAATCTTACAGCTAATTCCCACATCCTGTGGACATTTGATGAATGTCCCTTAGGTTCCGTTCCAAATCAGATCCTTGAGCTCGAGGTTGGGAAAGGGGCTGGCATGGCGGTGAGAGGAGGACCCGCCACTAACGCTTTGGGACAGAAACACAGAGGTAGAGCGGCAAGGACAGTGCCAGGTGATCCCAAGAGGACACGGCTGGGCTGATGGGCAGTTCTCATTGCAAACAAGTGGGGAGGCATGGTCTGGGCCATCCTAGGAGGCGCCTCCATCCCTCAGGCCCTCAGCCCGCTGGGCAACTGGGAGGGCTGCACATTTGCCCATGAGCCCTGCTGTCCCCCGCCCAAGACATCCATATAGGTTTCTACAGAACCCAGGCAGGGCCAGCCCTTCCTCTCCACAGGCGTGCCATCCTGAACCTCACATCTCAGGTTTGCACTAATCAAAAGAATTCACACGGTCTCCAGATCTCTCAGGAAAACTCCCACCTCGGCACCGCTAAGCCCGTGGTGGGCATAAACGAGGAGGGGCATTGACAAGGAGGGGCATAAACAGAGCACAGGAACAAGGACACCCTCAGGGGCCTTGTGGATGCACCCTGTGCGGTTAACCGGGCCATCCCCCTTTCTCTCTGGGTCCCCGGGGGTCGTGAAGATGGAGGTGGGCAGGGTCTCACAGTCACTCTTTCATCCCAGGGAGTCCAGGAGCACACTGGGCAGCCGGGCCCTCTCACACGACAGTATTTTCATTCCTGAGTCTGGACAAGACCCTGCTCGGCCCGTGCGGGTATTTTCCCAAGAAAATGTGTGCGACCGGATTAAAGCCCTCCAGGTGAGCAGCTGTTCTGGCAGTGTCCCTCGGTTTGGATGTCAAATATCAATTCAGAAGTTTTAAAGTGACTTCTGCTTCATTTGTTTGCTATGTTTTAAAGTAGCAGGCACAGCACAAGTCTCCTAAGACTCACCAAGCTGGTTACACCTGGATCTTGAGGAATTCCGGGTTACGGCTTAGGTGCACAATGAGAGAGATGGCAAGCTGGGTGGCACCTGCCTGTGATCCCAGTGGCTCGGGAGGATCACATGTTCGAGGCCAGCCTCAGTAACTTAGTAAGGCCCTGAGCAATTTAGCCAGACTCTGTTCTCAAAAAAATAAATAAAATGTGGCTCAGTGGTTAAGTGCCCCTAGATTCAATCTCCAGTACCAGAAAAAAACAAAACAAAACAAAACAAAAAAACAACCGAGAGATGACTGCTGCTCTTTCAGTTTGGTACCCCCGCCCTGTGCAAGTGTTGAAGATATTTCCTGAATGAATTAGTTGGAGTAGGGAGATTTGTTGATAGATGTTATTGATGAAAATACTGAGCCAATGTTCTTTACTTCAATCTAGTTAAAAATACAATGTCACGTGAAAATGGGACCTCCGCCTCCTCCAGGAGGGCTTCCTGTCAAGCGGGCAGAGGATACCGGCATGAGCTCTGAGGATGATGGGCTGCCCCGGAGCCCCCCTGAGATGTCCCTGCTGCACGACGTGGGGCCCGGCATGACCATAAAGGCAAGTGCAACCTGTGCTCTGACCCTCCGTCCCCGCCCACCATCCAGGGCAGCTGGAGCTCTGGGGGCTCCTAGGAGTAGCCCACATCACCTGAGCCTGAAGGTGGCCCTTGGGCTGTGTTTATTTTCATTCTTTGAGCAGGTATTCAGGTCTGGTTAGGAGATGTGGTTTGGGTGACGTATTTTTGTGTTGGTGTTCAACCCTATGCCTCGTCTTTCCTGTCCGTGCAGATAATCAGACCCAGAATCTCATGTAAAAAGAGGGAGACACTTTTGCGTTTATTCTCTGTTGTGACATTGGGTAGAGAAAGAAAGGACCAGTTGACATATATACTGGTCTAAGCTCCACATCCTTGTCTTGGGACCACAAGAACCTGTTGGTCTAGAATGTGAAGCCTATTACTAGCAAACAGGGCAGTAGAGAAAGGAGAGTTTATGACCCAGAGGGGTGGAGAAGGGTGGAGGAACTGATCCCAGGTACCCTCCTCCCCATAAAATCTAAGACAAGGGGCCCAAGCAGTTGAGCTCTTTCTCATGCATAAATACCATAGCTATGATGCTGTCACTTTCTAAAAACAGTATTTTATTGTAGTCAGAATACTTCGTACCCATGCAGTGCACTCAGATCTAAATGATAAAATAGATGGTCGTTTTCTCCATGTGGATAAGGCTTGCTGTGGGATGAATGGAGTTGGAGTTATTCCAGTTGTGTTGATGCTTAAAAAACAGATACAGGCCAGAGTTCACGTTCTGTGGTCACGCACACGCCCTGTGGATCTTTGGAATGCTTTTGCCCCTCTCACATCTGGGTGGCTATTCACAGTGCAGGGTTGCAGATTCCGTGTTGCTTGGGAATATAGTTCAATTGGGATTCAGGAACCAGTTCAGTTGGGAATTCAGGACTGTGATGTGGCAGCTAAGTCAGCCCCAGGGTTGGGGCTGTCATGGAGCTGGCTGGAGAATTATTCTCTCCAGATTCCAGCTCCAGAGTGAGCATGTCCTAGCTCACTCCCAGAGTGGGGTCCGAGGTCAGTAGGTCCGAGGTCACCCATACCACTGGACTTTAGCTTCAAGAAGGACTAGAGAAGGGCCTGTTTCTGGGCTCTGACTCCCGCACTTCTTCACACCTTAAAACACTTCCAGGTACAGTTTCATTGTCCTCCCCTCAGGAGCAGATGTGACTTTCCCTCTGGCCACGTGGTAGATGATGCCGGTTTGGAGATGCCTCCTTATTCAGCACGGAGTGACTGTCTCTGCTGCCATCTCGCAGACCTCTGACTCTCACACCTTCCTACTTGTTCTTTTCCTTTAGCTGGGACAGGTGGTACTAACCCCATTCATTAAAGAGCGAGCCCAGCTCCAAACCCACTCAGCGCCATGACTCACAGATTCCATGGTTAGCTCAGGGGGGCCACTCATGCTGGACCAGGGCAGGCCTTGTTTTTCACAGCATCCTTTCTATGGTTATTATTTTACAAAAAAAAAGGGGAGGGGGTCTGAGATTTTTTTTTTAAGTCATATGCACAACCCATAGCCTCATGGAAACCAAAATTTGAGCCTTTAGGATAAAAAGAGAGAAAGAAAGAAAAGAAAAAGAAAAATATATTCTTTACCAGTTATCATGTTTTGTTCCCAGAAAGTCTTTTGCACACAGTTGGCCAATTGAGAGGAAAAAGATGATCCATCCTTTAGAAATGTGCTTATGTAATGGGATATTTAACATATTGGTGCCTTAAATCCCAAGAGGACGGGATTTGGAGCTGTTTAATTTTATCCTGTGTGACACCTTTCCGAATTCCACATGCTTGACAAAGAAATTTAAGATTATATGGACATAGCCAAGGTGGTATTTCCTGAGAGTGAGTTTTTCAGGAAACACATGGAATTATTTTTAAAATTCATTGCAGCATGCGTTAACACAATGAATGAAACTTTACCTGGTGAGGTCTAACTGGTCATATTCTAGGTTTCTTGCTATTAAGGTTTCACCTAGCTTTGTCACCTCTTGGAATCCATGTCCTACTCCCTGTTTGATGGCTGTTCATGTGTGCACTGTCCTCAGCCCATTCCTCAGTGGCTGAGCCCCTTTTTGAGGACAAAATTTGGAAAGCAGCTATGACCTAAGGTCACCCCTAAAAAGATCTCCTGAACCCCAATCCATATCCTTTGTGCCACATTCTGCACAACTTAGACTTTTAAGTCCTCTGCTTCCACAAGCACAGACTGCAGGAGAAATTGGGTGGTTGGGAGCAGATAATGCACAGATGTGAATATTCTCTGGATGCTCCATCCATGAAAACACAAGCCAGCTTCCCTGCTCTGACCTCCTCCCCAGAGAGACCCCTCCATACCCCACCCCATGAAGTTACACCACAGATCAAAGGCAGAACTCATGATCCTCCTAGTCATGATGGGATTGGTCTTTCCAGGCCCTGAGAACTCTCAGAATGACAGTGGGGACAAAAGTGAGAGTTCTGAGGACAGAGGAGGTGAGTCCCCTAATGTCAAGATCAGCTGTGACATTGGTGCAGGATTTACATGTGGACAGAAGTCAGGGAAACTAAACTCCATGCTAAGGTCTCCCAGCCTAGGGACTGAAGTGAGCTGAAGCTTCAAACCAGCAGTACAAGTGCAAAGAGACTCTTTTGCTTTTCTAAGTCTCTATACATAGTTTCTGTAGACAAGGGTGAAAGTTAGAGAGTCTGTGTGATTTTGAAATATGTATATCCAATTTGTGACCCTTGAGGAGGATTATCTGTAAAAGGTGTCACTTGTCCTGAGTCACCAGCTAAAACAGTAGAAGCCAAAGCTGCAGATATAGGCATAGTCATATCCAGGAGGTCTGCAGTTTAGTTTATTTTCTTGCTTTATTCTTATAAGTTACCTGAGTAGCTAAGAGAGAGCTAAAATTGATTATTATCTACTCTCATCCCATTCTCTCTCATTTTGGTAATTGTCTCCTCTCAGTGTACAGGAGTAAACTTTATACTTTGTTCAGTGAATATAAAGAACCTTTACATGAACAGGAAAAATAAGTTCTCTAAGGTTGTTGCTTTGCAGGGATAGTCCCTGAGTTGGAGCTCAGATCACGAATAGGGTCATGCAGTTTTATGGAGGTGCTGGGCACCTATTCTATTTGAAGATCAAGGTTCTACTCAAAGCCTGGCAGCTCCCAGATTCACCTTCTGTACCTTGGCCCTCCTCTGGGCTGAATGTGCTCACAGATGCTCAGTGCTTGCACATATCTTAGCACATAGACTGCACTCCGTGAAGGGGTGTGCCATGTTTGATAGGCAGGTGTCTTAGGGTGTTTGTTTCCCTCAGTCTTCCAGTGGCTTCCAGAATCCCCTTTCTTCCTGGAAACACCTTCATCCTTTGCTGACAATCAGTTCTTCCCCATTGAAGAATAATGTAGTAACATCCTTGTAACTTACCAGGTGGTGACTTAAAGCCAGATTGCCCCAGGAGGATGCAGAGATCTCTAAGAATGAACATAGCTCTGATGATAGAATGCTGGGTAGGGCCTTGCCCTCCTGCTCAGACAACATGCAACTTCTGTGCCCGAGACTCTAAAGTCCCACCTCTCAGCTTCCATAGACAAAAGTAGGTGCCTCTGCCCTTGGAGATGTGGGCTGATCTGGTCCATCAGGGAAGGTAGCTTGGGGTGGAAGGGAGCAGTGTCGTCCTGCTAAGAGAGCTTGTTCACAAGTTCTCTGCATGACCTTGGGAAGGAGTGGTAGGTTTCTAGGGTCAGGCCCAACACTTTGAACTCCCAGCCATTTTATTTTCTAAAGGAGTGCTCTAGAATGTTCCCTGTCAAGAGCCAAATTGAACAAATTTCCCTCCCAGGTAAAACCCAGAGAGTATAGGTGCACAATGAAAGAAGAGCCAATGTGTCTGTCAGCTGTTCCCATCTCTGTCTTGTGATGAAGTTAATGCTTGGTGTATTTGCTTCTTATCTCATGAAGGTCTCTCTAGTGTCCTCATCCCAGCCACAGTCTCCAGAGCACACAAGTGATGCCACCAACTCCTCCAGGATCTCAGATAGCAGCCTGGCACCCGTGGCTGATTTCAGCTGCCCTCCAGAATTCTCCTCCTGCCTGGACAACTCTGCAGCCAAGCACAAGCTTCTGGTCAAGCCTCGCAACCAGCGGTCCAGTAAAATGAGGCGGCTGTCTTCGGTAACTGGGCTTCCTCTTCTGCCCAGGGGCCAGGACGGGTGGGCTTGGCACTCCCCAGCCCTTACCCCTGCCTTTCTCCCCCTGCTGGGTCATATGCTCCCTCTGAACATCCCCCACTGTCAATAGGACCACACTGCAGGAACTGGAGTTGGTTGTTCATCTTTTTTAACACAAGATGTCCCTCCCTTGTACAAACACTCCATTCACATGTTCATTTATTCATTCCACAAACACCTCTCACTTTTTTGTTGTTGTTGTTTTGTTTTTTGTGTTTTGGTACTGGGGATTGAACTCAGGGCCACTTGACCACTGAGCCACATCCCCAGCCCTATTTTGTGTTTTATGTAGAGACAGGGTCTCACTGAGTTGCTTAGCGCCTCGCCGTTGCTGAGGCTGGCTTTGAACTCGCGATTCTCCAGTCTCAGCCTCCCCAAGTGCTGGGATTACAGGCGTTCACCACTGCGTCCAGCTCAACACCTATTGCTTGCATGCTCTGCGTGGTGCCGTAGTGTACTGGCCTTAGACTTCTCTTATCCTCTCTTTCTCACTCCACACTTTGGCCTCCTGTCTTCTGCTTGGGCTCCTCAACATGTCTTTAGCCTCAGGCCTTGGTACTGCAGTGTCCTCATGCCCAAGATGCTGTTCCTGGCCAGCTCCATCTCAGCCTTAGGGGGTCTCATCTCAGGATTCCTGTCCCCAGAGAGGTTCACCACAGTCTTTTACTTCCTTCAGTGGACTTGCCATACAGGACCTTTGTAAATGCATGTGCCTACTTTGAGACCCTGTCCCCAGTTGTACCTCTAGCCCTTAAAGGGGTGCTAGCCACAGAGCTGGCATTTGGTAGAGCTTTGAGAGGATGAATGATTGAGTGACAGGAGGAGAAGCTGAAACCCTAGAGCAGACACCTGACCAGGGCGAGGACCTACTTACAGAATGGGCCTCATGCTTCACTTAGAACAGACTCCTCTTTGATGATGCTGCTTGGGAGAATCATCTCCTTGTAGTTCTGGAAGCTCAACTGACTCATGGGATACTTGGGCCTCATGATATCTGTGAGTTAGAGATCCACATGGTATCACTCTCTTCTCTGCCTGGAGGAGGTGAGGAGCAGGGTCAAGGGCCAGCCCGGCCACAGAGAAAGACCGTGCTCAGAGAAACACTCACAGACCAACCTCCTCCTCCTCCCTCTCCTTCCCTCAAGACATGACTGTAGGAAGTCAACGAAGTGCCCAGGATAAGCTAGGCGCTTCAGCTGGAGGCAGCAGGCTGGGTCCACTCAGGATTTCAGGGGCTCCCTGGAGACAGTGGGGTTTCCCTTGGACATGTGGGAGGTGCTTTGTGAATTCAGGCAAGCAGTTGACTTTTGAGGAAGCTGATCACAGAGGATGCAAATGGGTTACCTTCAGATAGACACGTCAGCTGGGACCTGAGGGCCAGTGCACCTGCTTGTGTGTCCAGTACAGTGACAGAGCTGTGTGCCGTGAAGACTTGACAAGATCGAGGAACTTTAGACCTGCCCATGTTCTTGCAGGGTGGAGTTGCAGGGCTAGGCACAGAGCCAGCTCTCTTCTGGACTCAGTTCTATGCTTTGTTCCCACACCATGTCTTTTTCCCCTGTGGGGGCATGTGTGGCTGGCCACAGACCTGCCAAGACTTGGTGACAGAGGGAAGCCTGGCTCATGGCACCATCCCCTGGTACCATGCCCGGGGCAGAGCTGTAATTTTACTTTTGAATTTGACTTTGTTCTTGAATTTCATTTTGTAGAGTAACAAAGTCTGATGTACTCATTTGGGGGAAATACGTAATCAGTCACTTCTGGATTGAAACTCTGGGTAGGGAGCAGGCCAGGCTATCTCAAGTTCTCAGAGGTGCCCACATTTTCCCAGTGGTTCCCAGTGTCCCTCCATTAGGTTCTACATTGGAGGCCCTTGCCCATAAGTGTCCACAGCCCCCTTTGTCCCTTGGTCCTCTGGTTCCTCTTCCCAACTGGGAGGACCTTCCTCATGTTTTGGTCCCTTGCAGGGATCAAGACACTTCCAGCTGCTTCCTTACTGCTTGAGGGGTGGGAAGGAGCTGCACATGACCCCTCTGCTGCTTTCCTGTCCCTGGGCACTTCTGTAGTGGCTCACCATCTCTTTGCTTCATAGGCAGTGAGGTCCTACTTTCCCCTGCTCTCTTGATCCCCCCATATCATCTAGTGTCTTTTGCTTCATCACCCCTCCCTCACCCGTGAGCTCAGCCATCCTCAGTGTCTCACTCCCTGTTCCTGCCGCTGTCCCTGCCTGGCCTGGCCTTCTCCAGCTGTGTTTCCAAGGGGCCGACTTCACTTCATATCATCGAGGCTCTGAACCTTTTGGCGCTCTAGAAAAAAAGAATTAAAAGGGCTCTTATTTTAAAAACCTCATCATGTATGATAAAACCTCAGCTATAGAGACTGTGATATTTACTATGAATTTGAAATACATATTCAGTTGGTCCTCAGCCCAACCCGGTCAGTGCCAAGAGCTGAGAACTTTGCTAACTCCATTTTCATAGGAACAATGTGATTGGATGACTAGCCCCACATTTCCTGGCTGGCAGAGACACCAAACATAGGACCCAGGTCTTAGAGACCAATGCCTCCTCTCTGTCCCCGGTGCTGCAGAAATGACGCGGACCCTGCTCCAAGCGGATTCCTTTCTGTCCAGATGAGGCAGATGAGCTACTAGCCACAATCGTACCTTGGTTCAGGCTGAGCAACAAGTCCCTCATTTCTGCCTGCTTGGGATGCTTCCGGGTGCAAAGCCACTGTAAGGATCCAAGAAGGAGGTGATGAGGAGGTTGCAGAGATGGAGTCAGGGCACAGTCACCAGGCAGTGACTGCCAAACCTGGCCTGGGCACCATCATGAGTAGCTTTGCTCCCCTGCAGCTCAACTCAGCATCCAAACCCACCCTCTGGAGTCCATGCTCCAAACCAGCCTTCGTCCTGCCCTGTTCCTCCACAGCAGCCTCCTCATAGCTGCCAGTGGCTCAGGTGGCATTTGCTCATGCAGATCTACTCCCCAGATTTCTACTAACAGCCTGGCTTCTGTGATTGATAGTTTCAAATCATGCCCCATTTTCTAAAGAGATCTCAACAAGAGTAGTTTCCTGTAGAAGCAAAACGCCAGAGATATAGCAAAGTCAGGAACCTACAGCTCTGGGTGATCTTCCTCCTCCTCCTCCTCCTCCTCTTCCTCTCCCTTTTCTGTTGTAGATAGATATAATACCTTTATTGTATTTATTTTTATGTGGCGCTGAGGATTGAACCTAGTGCCTCACATGTGTTAGGCAAGCACTTTGCCACGGAGCCACAAACCCAGCCCATAATCTTCTGTGGGTTTCTTTGTGTGTTTTAGCCAGAGTTAACTTAAGTATGGTCACAAACAACCCAATCTTCTGTGTTTGCTTAGCAAGCAGGTGCCAGCTGGGAAATGCTAACATAACAAGGATTGGGGTGTAGCTCAGTGGCAGCCCTCTTGCCTGGCATGAGCAAGCCTGGGCTTCAGTCCCCAGCACCACAAAAAATGAAAAAATTTAAAATGCAACAAATAACAATAAACCTATAAACACACCCCAGAGTGTCACATTTTAGGACAAGAGCAATGTGTTTGCAACAGCCTGAGTGGACAACAACCTGAGGTCTGATGTCCTGAGTTCTTAAAAATGATCCACCTCAACAATGCCCTGAACCTCTGGGACCGTTTCGCATATTGCTTTTGAATGGTTTGTGATTACCTTAATTACATTCTTTCTTTTTCCTAAGAGAGGAGGAATGGACTTTTTGACAATCAGGAAGAAGTTAGAGTCTGGATTCTGGAGACCTTTCAGAATAAAAAAAAATGCCACAAAAGAGTGTAGGGTTGGGCTGGGATTGTAGCTTAGCGGTAGAGCGCTTGCCTCGCATGCGTGAGGCCCTGGGTTCGATCCTCAGCACCACATACAAAGCAATAAAATAAAGACATTATGTCCATCTACAGCTAAAAAAAAAAGAGTGTAGGGTTGTCAAGCCAGTAGCATTTCAGGAGGCCAAGAAAGGAGACTCATAAACTATAGAATTGCCTATAGGAGGCAGAGTTGCAGCAGTTCCTGGGGATGCTGGTAGAGTGTCTGGGAGGCACAGAGTGGGAGCAGTCACTCAGTTCCACCTTGGGTACAGTGATGGAGCCGTGGTTAAACTTGAATAGAGAGCAGGAGACACAGTGTAAGACCAGAGAATAAGCCGGGCGCGGTGGCGCACGCCTGTAATCCCAGCACTTTGGGAGGCTGAGGCAGGAGAATTGCAAGTAAAGAGCTAGCCTCAGCAACCATGAGGTGCTAAGCAACTCAGTGAGACCCTGTCTCTACAAAAAACACAAAGTAGGGCTGGGGATGTGGCTCAGTGGTCGAGTGCCTCTGAGTACAGTCCCTGGTACCAAAAAAAAAAAAAAAAAAAAAAAAGACCACAGAATATAAGACTTTAAATTCATCTGAAATTTTTGGATTTCATTCTATGAGCTGTGGTTAATTATAGCCATGTTTGACATGGTCTGAATCATCTTTTAGGAAAACTTTCACTGAGGGTGCATCCCTAGAGAGTGTCGACATGGGAGACTGACTTGGAGGAGCACAGGGTCAAAGAAGGAGCATTGGCTGTCCACTTGGGCTGCCTAGCAGTTGCCTGGCAGCTCAGACTAGAACAAGATTTTGACACTCTGAGCTCCTGGTTCTCTAAGCACAAAAAGAGAATGACGGCTCCCTCCTCGCTGGGACGAACTAAGGATTAAACAAAGTCACAAGTGGGCTGGGGTTGTGGCTCAGTGGTACAGCACTTGCCTAGTGTGCATGAGGCACTGGGTTCAATTCTCAGCACCGCATATAAATAAAATAAAGGTCCATTGACAACTAAAAAAATTTTTTTAAATGTGAAGTCACAAGTATGGAGCTGCATTTGTCTACCTCGCTCTATACAATGGCATCCGCTGGTTTGCAGCTCAGCCATAAGCAGCTATTAGCAACATTGATTTTGAGGGCGTAATTGCCATTGTTCTGTAGAAGGTTCCAGATAGAAGAATAAGGAGAGGTTAAGAAAAAACACTTGTGCATGAATGTCAGCTCTGGAGACATACTGCTTTCTCCAAACTACTCCGGGCCTTAAACAGGGAAGTCCTGGGCCTCCTAATGCTCACTGCAGTGATGGTGTCTTTTCTGCTTATTTCTCCCAGCGGGCACAGTCTGAATCCCTGAGCGATCTAACGGGCACCCCGGAAGAGGAAGAATATTATGAGAAGCCTTTGCTTCGAGTCAACACAGAAGAGAGCCCCAGCTTTGGACAACATGATCTGATGCTGGACAGAGACCCCGAGCCTGGGGGACTGGTCACCTTGCTGCCACCTGGGGGACCCCGTGCCAGACGTGCCCGCCTACAGCACTGCCCAGCGCTCAGTGCCAGCATTGAGGATGGGCTCTCCCCTGGGGATGATGCCTCAAGCTCCCCAGTGATCTTGGAAGTCACTGAGCCTGTAGCAGACTCAGCCCCATGCCTGGAGCCCCCATCTCTGCCAGAAGGCTCCCTGCACTCTAGTCCTGACGACGAAGTCCAGCAAGGAGAAATCCAGGAGAGCAAAATCCAGAAAGAGGGTGAAATCCAGAAGGAGGATGAAATCCAGAAAGAGGATGAAATCCAGAAGGAGAGCGAAATCCAGAACAAAGGTGAAATCCAGAACGAAGGTGAAATCCAGAAAGAGGGTGAAATTCAAAAGGAGGATGAAATCCAGGAGGGTGAAATCCAGAAGAAGAGCGAAATCCAGAAGGAGAACAAAATCCAGAAAGAGGGTGGAATCCAGAAAGAAGGTGAAATTCAGAAGGAGGATGAAATCCAGGAGGGTGAAATCCAGAAGAAGGGTGAAATCCAGAAAGAGAGTGAAATCCAGAAAGAGAGTGAAATCCAGAAGGAGAGCAAAATCCAGAAGGAGAGCAAGATCCAGAAGGAGAGCAAGATCCAGGACAGTGAAATGCAAGAGAGTGAAACTCAGAAGGAGGATGAAATCCAGAAAGAGCAGGAAATCCAGAAGGGCATTGAAATTCAGGAAAGCGAAATCCAGAAAAACAGGGAGATCCAGAAGGAGCGATCCAGATCCATGGCAGGCCCATGTCCCCCAGTGGCAGACACAGCTGAGGAGGAGGTGTGTGCTTCTGGAGATGTGGAAAACGTCAGTGTCTCTGAGGGGGAGGTGGCACCTCCCGAGACTGTCACCACCACCACCTTGGAAGCACCCTTGGATCCAGATGATACAGACCAAAGTGTCCAAAAGGAAGCGGGGCCTGTGCTGGCAGTGCCAGGACCCGAGCGAGCAGGGGGAGAAGCCCCGGCCCTGGCCCCAAGCCCTCTGGTGCCCAAGAGCTGCCTGAAGCACAGGGCGGCGAGCATGGGCCCTGGCGGGTCCCCGGCGCAGGGTGCAGCGGAGTCACCCCCGCGGGAGCGCAGCCCGGGTGCCCCGGACAGAGAAGCCCCGCGCCCCGTGCGCGCCAAGGCCGAGCGGGCAGAGCCCTCCCAGGGGGCACCCGAGAGGGCAGCACCGGCGCGGAAGAGCGGGAGAGGTGGCGGGGAGCCGCGCGGCGTGAAGAAGTTCTCGGTGTCCTCGAGCCGAGCGCGGCCGCGCCCTGGTGGCTCCCGCGCGCTGGAGCCCGCAGGGCCCCCGGGCAGCCGCCTGCCGCTCCTCAGGAGCAGCGGCCTGGCTTGGAAGAGCGAGGCGGCGCTCGACGACCTCCAGGCGCTCCCTGAGCCCGCGATCGCGAAACCAGACCCTCCGAAGCCCGCAGAGTGCGACCCTCAGCACTCAGGGGACACTGTGGGTGGCCAGGCCGGGCCAAGCAGAAGCCCCCAGGAGGCCAAGACCACTGCAAGCAGGGGAGAGCCCCGCCCCTCCACGCAGGAACCACCCCCGAGCGAGGACAGAAACCCCTTCCCCGTCAAGCTGCGGTCCACCTCCCTCTCTTTGAAGTACAGAGAGGGCTCTTCCCAGGAAGCAAAAGGAATCAAGAGGTACAGCGCTGAGATGCGGTTAGAAAGGGGACTGACTCTGCCCCCCAAAGATGAGCAGGGTCACACTGGGTCCACCCCGGCTCTTCGAGGTGCAAGGTCTCCCACTGGCCAAGGAAAGGGGAAGGCTCGGTCACCTGAGCAACAGGGCTTCAAGCCACCACTACCCAGGAAGCCACTTCTGCAGAGCCTCACCCTCCCGTATCCTCCTGCGGCCCTGGAGGCCAGTCCTGGAGAGCCAGAGAAAGTCACCCCACCAGTGGACCCCAGGAAGGAGAGCAGGATGGCAGAGAAGAAGTCCCAGCACAGGGGAGCAGGTAAGAGCCCAGGGAGGGTATTTGGGAATTAACAGAGGGAAATCCATATTAGTTGGAATTTCTTGGAGGATGGCCACAAAGCATGTGAATACTAGGTACAAATCTTGAGGCAAGGAGACTTCAAAGAAAGTATCAGAATTCCTCTTGGTACCACTGATGATTGTGTTTGATTAAGAATTAGGGGACCAGAGGTGTAGATCAGTAGTAGAGCCCTTGCCTAACTTTTTTGCTAAGCCCTGGGTTCCATCCCTAGCATTGAAAAACAACAAAAACTCTTAAGAGTTAGGAATAGAGAATGACAGATACCAGGATTTTGTGAGTACAGAGAAGTTACATGTATAGATATAACAAGAGCAGTGTAAAAACTGTTCTCTTGGAGATGGTAGGATCCTCAGTGGTGCATCCTGCAAAAGCTTCTCCCACTCTATTTCAGAAACAGCAACGTCCCAAATTCCAAGACATGTGCTCATTTTGATGCAGGTTCTCCCAGGGACTGAGCTACTGCTTGGCTATAAATGGAGTATCTCACTTCTCTACCAGTGAGAGTCCTGACCTTTCCCCCCAGGGAAGAATTTCTTCCTGTTTTATAATCAGGCCCATGTGGGCTGGCCTCACATAGGAAATGTCTTTTTGATGATTGGACTCACAAGTTTTTGTAAAACATAAGCCCTCTCAGAAGATCAAGCATCCGTATTTATTTTCTGTCCCAAAAGGGAGATCATGGTAAGATTGGAGCAACACATAAGAATCTTTAATAGCAAAAATCTTTTAAGATAAGAAAGGACAAAAATAAGTGACTTTTCTCTCTCTTTGACATTGGTCACAGTTTATAATGTTTCTGATTAAATGAGAATTTTATCAGAATTTTGGATGCAGATATGTGCAATGGACCTAAATAATCATCCATTGCGATTTAATGATTGGAAATCCATGTACCAGAAGGCAAAACAACACAATCAGCCCATGCGTGTGCATAATGGGGACTCTAGAGAGAAGCCTTCCATGGGAACTTTTATTCGACAATGTGCCTGGCTATTTTAAGTCACTACTAGAAGCCCAGTCGTCCACTTAAGCACTGCTTTGGGGGACAGAGATGAAACAGAACTCGTTGGCTGTCTTGGAGAATCCTGTACTCTAAAAGAAAGATGCATGCCAGGGGGGAAACATTAGCTCATACAAATCAACACAAATGCAGATCCAAAGACCCTCTGTGTTTTCTGTGTCCCACTTAGGAAGTTAGTGAAGATGTGAAGTATAAAACACTGAGTTTCTAACTAAGGTGACACCCCCACATTCAAGCGGTTCCAGAGAATCCCCAGATGTGGCCTGGTCCCTGGGCTCCTTGGTTCAGCCATAATTTTTGTGCTGCTGTTGCATTCCCATAATCAGTGAGGAGCTTGGGGGAGGCTCAAGTCACAGCTGATGGCCCATTCTGCAGATTTCTAGCATGTTGTTATAGTGACTGGAGAGTGAGTCAAAACGCCATTTTAATGGCGGGGAGAGTTGCTCTGTGCAGGTGAAACCCCAACATCAGCACCATCCACCTTCATGGCCAGGAACTGAAAATGCCTTTCAAGAGTTTGCCAAATGAATGGAACTTAAAAACAGGACACTCGAGGTCACAGAGCTGGAAAAGAAGCACCACACGGCAGCACTTGGCTCCTTAATTATGTATGACCTCCTCAGCAGAGGCTGCCAGGTTGTGCTCACTGTAGAACGCTCAGGATGGTCAGTGGTGAACCTCTGTGTGTTTTTTCTTTGATTCGTAAAATGCAATTCACTATTTCTTTAAGGCTTTGCTTAAATAATAGAAAAGAATTTTCTTGCCCATCTATGTATGTTAACATTCTCTAAGCCACAGAAATAATGGAATCATATGAATTCCAAAGTGAAAGAATCTAGAATACTTTTATGGGCACAGGTAATGATTTTCATTTTAATGCAAAGAAAGGAGGAGAGGAATCGTCCACATTCTGTTAGGAACCCATCCTCCCTGGGGGCCATATTTGAAACACAAGTCTCAGAACAAGCTCTGGGTGCTGCTGGCCCCGCTGCAGACCTTGGGGTTCAGGGGTTGCCTCATGCAGACCAGGACAGAATCCCAGGCCCCATCCCTGAAGCAGTGCCCACAGCTTCCCCAGGCACGGATCTGTTTGTGATTTAATTCATTATTATTACTTCTATTCTCATCATCATCGCTCCCACATTACAGCAGCTGGAGGCAATTTGATTCATATAAAACATATAGATAATAAAAGTTTTAATAACAACGTTCATCTGTTTTCCAGAAAGATCTAATTGTTGCTGTTTATTATCTTGTGATGACAGATACTTCGCCCACAGCTCTTTGCGGCTGCATCTCCCCAGTGCCCCCTCCAGGGTATGGGCCATAAAGTTAGATTATTGAAGTGTCCCAGATGGGCGCACAGTTCCACCCTGGGCACTCCAGCAGCTGTGGCTCCACCCTCCTGTTTCATCTTTGTCCTCTCCCTCCTCCTCCTCTTTTCTACACCCCGTGTTCCCTTCTTTGAAGGAATAGAGAAACTCTGTAGGGCAGAAGGAGAGAGGAAGAACACAAGACTTGTTCTAATAAACATGAAGCCTGGTTTGCCAAAGGGGCCGATCTGCACAGAGCCACTGTGAGTGTGGTTACTCCAAGCCAGGCACTGAGTTTGTGTTCCACAGAGGATACCTGTTTGTAGGCTTGGTCCACAATTTGCTCATCTGCTTTTTGAGGAAAATGGCTCAGGCTTATCAGCCTTCTTCATTTATGAAGGATATTAAGCATCTTCTTGTTGAACCAGTTACAGATCAGAAAGCAGCTTTCTAAGCATGGGATAAGGATAAGAACAGAGGAGTTTGAGGCTTGTGTGGAAAACTTATAACACATAGAAAATGTATAGGAGAAAAGAATCACTCTGAAATCTACTCTCCAGATGTCACCTGTTGGCCCTTCCTTCTTGTCTTTTTCTGGGTAGGGGGACATGAGGTTTATTTTGCATATTTTGTGGTCACATGTTGGTGTTTTGGAAGGTAGCTCAACACAGTGCCGTTCTTACCTGGGATAACCAGGTAATGATGACCAGCAGTGACCTCCAGGCCAAGCTCAAGTCCACTGCAGTAACACACCCCAGGCCTTGACCCTCTTTTAGACTCTGATCCTCACTTATTCATGAATTCATTCTTTCAGCAAGTATTTGGTGTACTTCTGCTATGCACAAGCACTGTGCTATCCCCCAAAGAGATAAAGCATGATGGTCCCATCTTCACAAAGAAAATGCTCCTTCACAAGGCAGCAGCTGGATGCCACAGCTGAGTATAGAAATGTCCATCTTGTCTTTGGATGTCAGAGACATTTTTTTGGAAGAAATGGGCTCAAAGAAACTGTTACCCTTCTCTAAGGATGAAGTTATTTCAGTTATAGTTAAGCTCATTAGGGGTTGGGGGTACCGAGGATTGAACCCAGGGGTCCTAAACCACTGAGCTATATCCCCAGCCATTTTTATTTTTTATTTTGAAACATGGTCTCATTAAGTTGCTTAGAGTCTATAAGTTGCTGAGGCTGGCCTAGAACTTGCAATCCTTCTACCTCGGCCTCTCAAATCACTGGGATTACAGGCGTGCAGCACCTGCCTGGCTTAGTCAAGCTCATATGTATAGAATACAAGTTGTGTGTGTGCGCTTCTCAAAATGCATCCATATCTCTTGAATTCTTTAAAGTAAAACATGAAACCTATCCTCTTAACAAAATTTTAAGTGTACAATACAGTATCGTTGACTGTAGGTACAGTATCATTGACTGTAGGTACAGTGTGGTATAGCAAATCTCTAGAATTTATTCATCTCACATAACTAAAATTTGACATATGTAATTAATACTAATTTCCCATTTCCTCCCTCCCCAGATGCTGGAAACCATTATTCTGTGCTTTGATTCTATGAGTTTGACTATTTTAGATTCTACATATGAGTGTGATCATGTGGTATTTATCTATCTGCGACTTTTTCTCTTAGCGTATTGCATTCAGGGTTTATCTATGTTATTGCATATGGCAGAATTTCCTTCCTGAGAATTTCCTTCCTTGAGGCTGAATAATAGTCCATTGTATGTACATACCACTTTCATTTATCTATTTTCTGTCCACTCTTGTAAAGGGTAACATTGGGGAGTAAAACTGCTGATTCCTAGACATTAAAATGATAATACTATGAGCAATTCTATGTACATGAATTCAGCCAAATGAGAAGGAAAACGGCTAATTGCTTGAAAGAATATCAAACTTGCAAAGAAGAAATAGATAACCTTAATAGTCCTATATCTATTAAAGAAATAAAATCTTTATTTAAAAATCTTCCAGAACAGAAAACTGAAGGCCCAAACGATTTTACTGTTGATTTCTTCCAAACATTTGAGGAAGAAATAACACCAATTATATACAGTCTCATGCAGAAATAAAGAGGAGGAAGCAAACACTTCCCAACTCATTTTATGAGGCTGATAGCAAAATTAAAGACAGTACAGGATACTGTGGAACAATATCCCTCATTGATTTAGATGTAAAAATCCTTAACAAAATGTTATCAAATTGTTTATTCCAGCCACATGGGTCAGAAGCATATGAATATCCAAAGGCAAAAGTATGAACCTGGATAGAAATCTCACATTATACACAACAATTAATTCAAAAGGGGTCATGGACTTAAATGTAAAATGAAAACTATGAAACTTTGAAGAAAAAAATAGGAGAAAATCTTGGGGTTGAAAAGAGTTGTTAGATTTGACACCAAAGCATAATCTATAAAAGGAAATATGATAAATAAAATTAAAAACTTTGGCATTGTTTACAAAAATCTTGTTTAGGGGGAAAAAGACAAACTACACACTACAAAAAAATATATGCATACCACACATCCAATAAAGGACTAGTATCTAGGATACATATTTTACATATTCTCAAACTCAACAGTAATAAAAACAAACCAATTAGAAAATGGGCAAAATGATGAATATCCACCAGAGAGGATATGCATCTGTCTGGTAAGCACATGAAAAGATGTTCAACACCATTATCCACTAGGGAAACAAATTAAAACCTTAATTGTTAAATTATTAAAATGGCCAAAACAAAAAAATATCAATAATACCAATGTGCCAGGGAGGATGTGAAACAGATGGCACTCTTGTGCTATTACAGCACATCTCTTTATGAGAGTGTACAATGATATGGTCACATTGGAAAAATGTGACATCTTCTTTGACATACTTGCCTTGTGACCCAGCAATCCCACTTCTGTTTATCCTAGCTAAATGAAAATTTCAATTCCAAAAAAAGACATACATGAGTGTTTATAACAGCATTTTTTACAATCACTAGAAACTAGCAATAACCCAAATATTTCCGAACTGGTGAATGAATAAACAGTGATACATCCATGCAATGGAATGCTACTCAGCAAGAAAAAGGAATGAGCTCTTGATAATTCACAACAACCTGATGAAAACTAAATGCTCAGTAAATGGAGTCAATCGTAAAAGATTACAGGCCGAATTAGTCCATTTATATGCAGTCTGGAAGAGGCAAAAATATATGTAGAGAATAGATCAGTAGTTGCCAGGGGCTGGAGGTCGAGAGAGGATTTGTCTACAAAGATGAAGGACGGGAGCATTTTCTAGGCTATTGGCACTACCCTGTCCTATTCATAATGGTTGTGTAATGCCCAAGCTCAGGAGACCACCAGAGACCACCAGGAGTCCAATTCCAATACAATCACAAAAGGGGTCTTTATTACAAGCTCGAGCAGGGACCGCACACCTTCCCGACGCAGCAGGTAGGGAGGTGCGGCCCGAGTCTAGGGGAACGGGGATTTTTGTGGGTTTCAACTGCAAACAGGGGAGTACATGCCTTGGTGTTACAGGACTGGGTAAGGGTAAAGGTGAGTGTGATCAGTGTGAGGTCAGTTGACCTTTAGGCTGATAGGTCTGGCTGAAATGGGCCCAATATCTAGTTTCCTGATTGGTTGGTCCAAATTGCAAACTGACTTACTGGCGACTGAGCAGGATGCCGTTAAGGGTGTTGCAACTTTTCAGGAACTGGGTGGGGGCTGCTGATTTGGGGACAAAGGTCAACAATCTCAAGATGGCGTTGGTCCTGTCCTCTTAGTTGTTAACAAGAATCTAAGCATGTGTTAAAACTCAGAACTTCACAACAGAGAAAGTGAATTTTACTGTGGGTAAAGTTTAAAATACACAAAAAAAGAGATAGTGACCTTTTTACCCCTTCCTCAGCTTCTGTAATCCCACCCCACAGAGGGAACCACCACTGAAAAACCAATAGAGCACGTGAGTCCTTCGTTTTCCACCACGAAACACTGAAGCATGGTCTTCTTTCTGGTGGGCGTGAGTAGCCTTGAGCTCATTCTTTCCAGCACCACCTGGGAAGTACTCCACATTCCACTTAGCCAGTCCCCTCCTGACAGGGTGGTGCTCTTGTTTTGAGTTTTGGCCTTCTCAGCTGTGGTTGTCATTTTTTTGTCCATTGGGTCTCTTCATGTGCACTCTCAGTTCTCTGGGATCTGTTGCTAAGAGTGGATTCTCTAGATCTCAGGGCATTTGCAGCCCCAAAAGGCAACTTCAAATTACTCTCCATAAGGGTCACACTGCTTTGAGTTTCTTCCGGCACAGTGGAAACTATCTCCTCTCATCAGCACTGGGCGGGGCCAGTCTCTCCCCTCAATAGCTGACCTGGTGGAAGAAAAATGTCAGTCATCTTGTACACCCTGAGCAGCAAGTTCCTAGTGGGAAGTGCCTCTATCCTCCCTCTTCCTGTCCCCACACCTGCCCTCATCTCTAACCTGACCTCCTTCCAACTCTCTGCTCATTCTCTCTTCCAAGTCATGGCTCTAACTGAAACCCAAGTTTCTCCACTTTGCTGGTGGGTGGGGTCTGTACAAGCCACAGGTCCCTGCAGCTGAGAAACATGTCACAGCTCCTAATGGTGGGCTATGCCCTCTAGGGTTGCCACAGACACCTTCAAATTTCTTCTTTCTGGATTCTTGTCTTGCAAATTCAACAGATAAAATCCACAGATGGGGATGAGTAAGTATAAGAGTAGGATTTATTCAAGTATGAATAAAAACAACTCCCATGGTGTGAGAGGGGACCCAAGAGGGGTTGCCGCATGAGTATGCTAGTCTAGGGGTTTGTATAGCACTTGGGTAGATGCCCTAGGTTCAAATTTGTACAATCAAGATTTGGAAGAATACAAACACTATTGGTTAACCCTTGAGTCTGGACTTCCATTTGGGTCTGCTCCCTTCTGTTTTCTTGCTGCTCATTGAAATCCTGGCTTCCCAGGAGGTTGAGATTGGTGGATCACAGATGCTGGGGTGTTCCAGGCCCTGGTGCTGTGTGGAGCAGCCATCCATACTGGGCCTGGGCTGAGCCACGGTAGGGTGACAGGCCAGCATACTCTGTCTTGCCTCGGCCCTGGCTTGCCTCAGGCCTACACTGGTGTGGAGGACTCTGCGTGACTGACCCATGCAGATGTACAGTGCCCAGGACACCTGCTAGGGCTTGGCTAGGGGCAACAGCAGGGAGTTTGTACATGAGACTGGGCCTCCGGTGAGCATCAGCCCACTTAGGACACTACTGTACCACCCCTGCTGTGTGTGTGGGGATAAGGGCTTGAGTTCATAACCATGGAGCATTCCTCTTTAAAAACTCTCAGTGCCTTCCCATCACAGACTGAAATTCAAAGTTCTTGATAAGTTACTTAAGGCCTCTTAGGTTCCGGCCAGTCAATAACTCTTTTGTTTTTGGGTTTTTTTGGTACCAGGGATTGGACTCAGGAGCACTTAACCACTAAGTCATGTCCCTAGTCCTTTCTTACATTTTAATTAGAGACAGGGTCTCGCTAAGTTACTGAGGCTGGCTTTGAACTTGTGATCTTCCTGCCTCAGCCTCCGAGCTGCTGGGATTACAGGCGTGCACCACTGTGCCTGCTGACCGGTCAACAATTCTGCTGTTCTAAGTTCTTCCCCTCCTCCTCACTGCCTCTGACTCTCCCCTCAGGTGCCCCGCTACTCCCAGCTACCTATCTCTGCCACATGGACCACACTTTAACTCACCCCTGAACCCAGCTTCTTGAGAACATCTGGGTTGTTGTTTTTTTCCACCTTTGTTGAACACCCTGCCCAGGGCTCCTATCCTGCAGTGGGGGTCCTCAGGCCATGTGTGTGTGACCAGTGCAGGGTTGAGGGAGCAAAGTAAGCTGGGTATGGGCTGCAGGTGAGACTGAGGACCTGGATCTGGAGGTTTGACTCAGCTGTACCTCTCAGGGGCTGGGAGACCCCAAGTAAATTGAGTTTCTCAACTTCTAAGCCTTAATTTCCTCCTTTGGAAAGTGAGATTATTAGTAATAAAGGCACATAGGACAACAAGAGCATTTTAACTGCAACATGTGGCACAGTTTCGCACAGTACCATCACGCTTTCCTAAGGATGCACCCAAGTGTCTTCGTCTCAACTGCAAATAACACAGTCGAACTGGGATTCCCCCATGCACCTTTTGATCAAGGTGCCAGTGCACAGGTACAACTGTAGGTAGATCTAGAGAATGTGTTGAAGATGGGTGACAAGTCAGGAGCCCACCCCACTCAACCTCGAGGGAAGGGAAAGGGGAATTTTCAAACTTTCTTGGAGAGCACAGCTGCAGTTCTGTGAGTCCCTAGGTCAGCAAGGATGGACTAGGGGGGAACCTCCCTCACCCAGAGTCTCCTCAGGGGGTTCCCATGAGACTTATTGGATAACTGGACAGATGTACCCTGCAGTTGGGGGATGTGGAGGACAGGTACTAGGCTCATGGCCATGGGGCAGATAGGGGTGCCACGTGACCCACTGAGCTCCCAGAGCCCTACCTGATGGGCCACCAAGAGGGCAGGGGGATTCGAAAGCAGAGTTACAGCCTGAAAGGCCGGGCCATGGACAGGAACCTTCCAAAGTCAGTTTTAGACATCTGTCAAGCCCAGCCAGAACAAAACCCGCTGAAAGAGTGGCAGGTGCCAATCACAGGACAGCCCTGACTGTCCTCCCCAACTGATTCTCAGTCCTTAAGAAAGGAGTCCCCGGGCTGGGGTTGTGGCTCAGGGGTAGAGCACTTGCCTCGCATGTGTGGGGCACTGGGTTCCATCCTCAGCACCACGTAAAATAAGTAAGCAAAGGTATTGTGTTCATCTACAACTGAAAAACAAATAAAAAAGAAAAAAGAAAAAAAAGAAAGGAGTCCCCACCCTAGCTCGGACACCATGCATTCAGGAGACAGGAGATGTAATCTGACTCAGCTCGGAAGCTATGAATTCTCATTACTGATCACAACTAAAGTGACTTCAGTGACTGCTGGGACCTGAGAAGGACTGGGAAGTTACTGGGAATCTTTCAGTTTCCATCTAGGGCAGAGAACGTCAAGGTGAAGCGTGCATTGCTCTGTCTGAACCCTGCAGGTGCAGCCCACCTCCTAGTGGGTGGATGGGCAATAGCACCCATTATCTGTCACTACTCCAGTGCCACTTCAGAGGGGCTACTTCAGCACCTTCTCCAGGGTGGTCATTACCCCTGTGGGAAGGGGAGTAATGCTCCTTGTGCACTTAGCCCCAAGGCTTAGGAGAGAAGTAGGATGGAAGGAGAGAAAACGGTGTTTTCATGACAAGTGGGCAAATGTCCCAGGCCTCTCAGGGGAGGGCTGAGGACAGAGGGGCCTGAAAGCCAGAGAACATGGCAAGTAAGGTGTGTGGTTACCCATCCTGCGCAGCCTGGGAGTGGACATCTTGGGGAGCATACACAAGGTAGGAGTCACCAGCTGGTTTAAAAGGAGGGCTCAGCAGAGCCTGCAGACAGGAGCCAGGTGTCAAGAAGTGGGCCATCTGGCCAGCTGGACATCCTATCTCAGCCATAAAGGAAACACCCTGGGCTCTCCCTTGAAGGTTCCCTGAAGGGAACATCTGCCCAGCAACAGGGAATTGGCAGCTGGCAATGCGGCTGCAAAATTGGGGTCACCTGGGAGCCCGCTCCACAGATGCTGATTGACTGGTCCAGACAATGGCATTGTTAAAGGCTCCTGGTGGTTTTAATGTGTGACCAGCATTGAGATACCCTTTTCTAGGGCAGCACTCAAACTCGAAAGTGCTTAAAAATCTGATTAAGTTGCTGTTTCTGATTCACCATTCATGCATGACAATAGCCCTCTTGGTGTGAGGACCCTGCTTTGAGTGGTCAGGATCCAGATGTGGATATCCACTATGGAGCTACTAGCTACGTTAGGCTGTTCAAATGTGAATCCAAATGGATTCAAATTAAATTTAAAAATTCAGTTCCTCAGTCACACCAGCCACATTTCTAGGGCTCAGGAGCCACATACAACGAAGTAATAGCACATAAAAACATTTCCATTGTCACAGGAAGTTCTCTTGGACAGTGCTAATGTAAATAATATGCTATTTGGGGGCTGTCATTAGCAAATAGCATCTTTCTGAGATTCTGCAAGGATTTTGCTCTTCTCAAAAATGTCCTGGGGCCAGGTACAATGGTGTATGCCTGTAATCCTAATGGCTCAGAAGACTGAGGCAAGAGGATCACGAGTTCAAAGCCAGCCTCAGCAACTTAGTGAGGCCCTAAGCAACTTAGCAAGACCCTGTCTCTAAATAAAAAAAATAAAAAAGGTCTGGGAATGTGGCTCAGTGGTTAAGTGCCCCTGGGTTCAATCCCTGGTCCAAAAAAAAAAAAAAAAGAAAAGAAAAAAATGTCTTGGGCATTCAAGCACCATAAATTTTACCTTTCTGCCTATATATCTGGTCAGCTTCCCAAAGTCAGGGTCTGCAGCAGATTTACCTGCCACTTACACATTCTGTAAATGGGTAAATAATGACAAGGATAATTAATGTATACTAAGTGCTTACTAGATGCCAAGTATCATGTTAAATGCTTCACATATTAATTTCCAACAATAATCTTATTTAATGAACAGGAAATCTGAAGAGATGATCAAAGAATGTACCCAGAGGCACATAACTAGAAAACTCTGCAGGAGAGTTTGGGGCCACATGGGTGGGCTCTGTGGCTCAGGCTCTCTGCACTATTAAGCTACACTACGGTGATTCTTAGCTTGGGAGTGATTTTTTTCCTCCAGGGGACATTTGGTAGTATTTGGAGACAGATTTGATTGTCACAATGGGGGCGAGGCAGGGAGGGAGAAATTGCCAGCATTTGGTAGGTAGAGATGCTGAACATCCTCCAATGCACAGTGTCCCCAGGACACACAGTTGCCCAGCCCAGTATCAGTGGCATCAAGGTTAAGTAAGTGACTCTGTTTGCCACTCATGAGTAAGTTACATGGGGAGGGAGCTGGTGCGTAGGAATGCGGGGTCATACCCTTCATGGGCCAGACTAGAAGGAGGATCAGATCAGAAGGTTTTCACAGCCAAGCTTTGTTACATACTGGCCATGTGACCTTTTGTGACCATTTGGGTCACTTTCCTCCTGATCCTGCAACTGAAATGGGGATTGAAAATGTCCTTGCATTCAGAGGAGGGTTGTGACATCATTATTAACATGATACTGCTCTGAAAATAGAGGTTAGCTATTAACATTTGTTTGGTAGAAAGAAATGTCCCCAGCTGCCTAGGGCTTGGTAAGGGAGGGCCCAGGTATCCAATAGAGGAAGAGAAATCTGAGCTTGGAAGACAAGGACCATCCCTGGAATAGATGACTTGTTCGCTTTTGACCACTCTAGATAATTCTCATGGAATTCCAGCTGTTCCTAGAGATCCTCAGGTGGGCAGGGAGGAGCAAAGAACCCAAGGGGAGGTCTCTGTGCACATTTCCGATCACAGGATGAGACTGCCTTGCAACAGAATGGTTTCCCCCCAATCATCATTCACCTACTGGACCCCAGAGGTGCCTTTCCAGCCTCACATCTTATAAGGCCCCAGTCAGATCAACTGGCAGGTAATGGCAACCAGCTGTCTCTGGGCTCAGAGATAGACTTGAGTCACCGCCTTCTGCTGAGAGGCTGGCTTTAAATGCACAGTGAGTGACCCTTGAGAAAAGGTGCTTTCAGTCCAGCTCCTCTGTTCGCCACTTGTTCCTGGGTCCGTAGGGTTCTTGCTGTGAGACATGGGGGTTGGGCTCGGCTACCCTGGGGCATCAGCCAGCTTTGCCATTCTGAGCGCTGGGTAGCAGCACCTGAAGTCAGGAAAAGAACCTGGCAAAGCATCTGCCCCTTGGGGTGCCCCCAGTGACCCTGCCTGCACATAGGTGACCGGCTTCCTGGCCTCACCCCACATATCCAAATCCAGAAGTGATTCCTACATTGGTTTTTCTTCACAAATGCCTTCTTAATGGACTTTACCTGTGAGCAGCAGAACCCTGCAACAGAGTTTGGATTAGAGCAATGAACAAGGCAGAGCCCAGGCCCCGTTTGGAAGAAGACTTGCAGAAATTCCTCCAGTGGACACATGAGCAAACCTTTGCCCTGGGCAAGGGCTGACCACCCCTCTGTGGTGAATACGCCCTCATCACTGCTGCCCTGGGAGACCTGTGGACTCCACTGACCTCACTGGGGCCAGTCAGTTACAAACTATGGTGTGCCACTAGTTACCACCCATGTTTAGTGGGGTGGGCATGGAGTGGGCGGAGCTTATAGGGATTGTCCGTCATCTGAGGACTCGTCCTGGCCTCACTAGCTCTCACCTCTTGGGATAGGAACATCTGCCAGGACCATCGGAGACTGAGTGGGGGAATGCAGGTCAGGGAGGGTGGGCTTCAGAATCTTGGAGAAGCAGAAGAGCCCAGCAAGGAGCCCCCGTCTGTGCCTCCTGACCTGGGAGGAGGGAACAGGATAGGCACAGTTTGGCCATGGTGGCCTTGTGTGCAAAGCTGGGAAAGGCTTCAGACATGGACGTGGTGATTGTCCTCCCCGAGAGCTCCATTTGGCCACGAGTCTGTGCAGTGAGTTTGTATAGAGAAGCAAATCCCCTGCCCTTGCTGGTCTGTGGAGTCTCCTTTAAGACTGGAAATGGAAGCAGGAAGAAGGAAATGACATGGGTGACAGGGAGGCAGAGGGCATCCCTTGGCATCCCTTGGTGTCCATCGGCTCCTCGCCTCATTGCAGGGTAGAGCAGCTCTGGACTGCAGAGTCACATCTGTGTGTGCACAGCAGCTGGACTCCAAGCCCCTGGTGAGTCCTGATCACCTTAGAGTCATTTTTCACTGTTCCTTGGTATTCATTTTTTATTGAAGAATAATGTATTTACAGAGAAGTGCACAGATCATCCGTGGGCAGCTGAAGGGATTTCAAGGTGAGGTTCCTGGGAGCCTCTGGTCACCCTGTCTACCTACCAGTACGTCACACGGTTATTGGTGTGTTTCCATTCCAAGACGCCCGATTTAAGATGCACTGTTGATCATTGACGTTGAACTTGGGGCACATCACAGCTTTCTTGCCCTCAGGAACTCTAAATAGCACTACACTTGAGGCCACTTCAAACAGTGAAAATGTTTCCAGACCCATCAGAAGCTCCTCCCATGAAAAAAAAAAACCAATGGCCAGGAGAGGAGCGTTGGGGAGAAAGGAAATGGAGAATGCCAAGGAATGGAGAAGTGGGAGCCCGTGCTCACTGGTCAGCCTCTCCACCAAGGGGCAGAGGGGTCCAGATACAGGATAGGAATATGAGGCAAAGAGAGAGGCTAGAAAGACGGAGGGGTATTCGTGTCTTTTCTGGGGATAGGCAGAGATCTTCCAGGAACTTGGCCACCACTTTTTTTCATGACTTTTGTGGTCCAGTGTTTCCGGTCATGGTTACTGGTAGGTGTCCTTAGCTTTGAGGGTGGAAAGCAACTCAGCAAGTCTAGGTCAAGTTAACCCTATGTGGATCATTCTGGACTAAACATTTCTCAGATGGTCAGCATGTCTACATGCAGTGCTGAGGAAAATCTGACCCAAAGGTTAAAGCAACAAAGGAGACAGACACAATATGGAGACAGATGCCAAGCATTGCCATTCCATTTCAGTCGCCCATGGGGCATCTGCAGGACCCAGCAGAAGCAGTCTTCAGGTTCCTGAAGAGTAACCTAGGCCACCCTTATCATCATGACCCACACGTCAGAGATGTTCTCGACAGCAGAGCTAGGGGGAGACGGATAACGAATTGCCCAACTGTGTGTGGTCTCCAAAACTGGTGATGCTAAAAATCAACTAAGATCCCAGCACTTACGGAGGCTGAGACAGGAGAATTGTGAGTTCAAAGCCAACCTCAGCAACGGTGAGGCTCTAAGCAACTCAGTGAGACCCTGTCTCTACATAAAACACAAAATAGGGCTGGGGATGTGGCTCAGTGGTCGAGTGCCCTTGAGTTCAATCCCTGGTACCAAAAAAAAAAAAAAAAAAAATCAACTAAGAGCAAGTGAAGCCAGAAGGTTTATTTAAGTTTTTCCTCAGTAACAATTTCCCCCTTGTCTTCGCTCATTCTTCAGTCTTGAGGGATTGGGGGTCTATTAGAGGTTGTTTAGGAGGCCGTCTTGGACCCCACCGGTTTTCCTGGTCCAGCTAAACATCCTGTTCTTCAGGTGAAACAATTAGAGGTTGAGCAATAATTCAGGCAGAGTTTCATCAGGCTGTGTGGCAGTTACACTGAGTGACAAGAAACAACCCCCAAATGTGCCTGTTAGACCACAGAGAGGACACTTATGTGCAATCTCGAGCTAAAGCAAGAAGGCAGTGTACACTCCTGTTCAGCCTCAGCGAGGTAGAGGCACTCGGGCAAGTCCAGGTTTTTGCCACCCAGCGCATGTCTACCAGTGACTACGACAGCACCGTGAGTGTTGACTGGAGGTTCCCACACACTGGAGCAAGTCTGTGAATTATCAACAAGGGACTCAGAAAACGAGGATAAGGAGCGGTGATAAGTTTAATTGGGAGGTGGAGCCCGTGGGACACAGCCCCGGCTCCAGCATTAGGAGTGGAAGCTTGGTCTGTGAGAAACACCTGCTCACCCGCCAGATGCTCACAGTACAAGCCCAAGGTAAGGTCACGCAGCCTGGCCCGCACACAGAACTGATGAAGAGCCATTGTAGACTTGGAGAGTGTGGACTGATCAGGAGCTGTCTAAGCCAGGACAGACGATAGATCAATAAATGCTTTTAAAACCAAAAAAGAAGAAGAAAAAAAAAAAAAACAAGTGGAAGTTTTTCAAGAAGGAAGCCTGAAATGTGGATGAAGCCAGGGGTGTCCCCAGGGCGCACGTCTGCTCCAGGGGTCCTCTCAAATTCTATCTGCACATCCCATTCCCACCACGTCAACAGGCCTGTGACTGAGGACCTAGGAGGCAGATGAAGACAAGACCAGACTCTGCCTCTGAAAGCACCAAGGCTTGGTTCACTAATCTGGCTCCAGCTACTTATGAGAAAAGATGATCGTGTCCTCACTTTCTTTATATTTTTATGTGGTGCTGAGGATCGACCCCAGTGCCTCATGTGTGCTAGGCAAGCGCTCTACCTCTGTGCTCCAACTCCAGCCTGACTTCAGAAGTCTTAATGGGTAAACTCCAGTGTCGGCCACAGAGTGTTAAAGACCTGGGAATGAGCTGCCTGACCTTGTGCATATTTTAAGATGGCAGCTTAGCAGAGAAGGGTTGGAACGTTTCCACGCGGTTCCCTTGAGTCGTTGCCTTTTGGAAAACATTTTTTCCTCCCTTCTTTATATTCTTTTCTACTTTCTCAGTTGGTATAAGGTGCACGTGTACTTTTATAAATGGGAAAGAAATTTCACATAAGGAAGAGGATCCTTTAAAATTGCTGCTTCACAAAGGACAGCATGTGCCAAGTGTTCAAGAGGTATAGGAATCTGGCCATCCCGCTGGGTGACCCTAGGGCACAGCATCTGCTTCTCTTCTCAACCAAAGTGCAAGGAACCACAGGGCTTTATGTCCTAGGGTTTGTTGACTCTCACTCGGGGGAAAGGTCATGGCAGTTGCCAGCTTCCAAACTCACCTGTGTCCCAGACGTCAGATGGGGCGTGGTCCAGAGCTCCACCCTGGCCCAGCTGGGTGCTAGAGAAGTCTTAATGAAATCAGACCTTAAGGCTGGATTTTAACAGGCACCCCAACAAAAAAGGGGATAACCATCACCATTTAATGAGTCAATAGGAAGGGATGAAATGCACTTGTCCCAGATAGGGGTGTTTGAACATCCTTAGAAATAGTTCAACGTTGGGGATTTTTTTTGGAAAGGTTCATTTTAGGTCTTCATAAATTTGATGTGGGTCTGGATCATGATGCTGGGTCTAGACACTGTGGTTATCTCCCCCAAGGTATTCGGAGTCTTGTGATTGGGAAAATCTGGACTGTGGGTGAAAACCAGGCTACCATCTTGAGCAGCGTGTTACTGCATCAGAACTCGCCAGTCACCCCAACATGTAACACAGAGGAACTGATGGCTGTCCTAGAGATGGCTATCCAGGGGGCACTGGTGTTGGGGACTAGGCTCCTCCATGACATGGCAGGACAGCCTTCAGACCTTGCTGGTGCTCACTTGCAGCCTGGCCCATGCTGGGCACAGTGGTCGCAGAGATGACCAAGATGAGGCACCTCCCTTCATGAGCTTTACAGGCAGACCAGAACACACAGCGCCAAGATGAAGCCTGCTGGAATCGCTGTGGATAATGTCCTTAGGGATTGGAGGGCCAATCTGGCTGCCAGACACAGCAAGGAGGTGGGATACAACCAAGCGCCCCTGTGGGTTCTTATCAGCACAGGGGACAAGGGCTCCTCAGTCTTACTCTCAGGGCTGGAGTAAGATTTGGCTAAAGTCTACATCCTTCCTCTATAGGAAAAATAATAAAACCAGAAATATATATAAAACAGCAGAGGTTGTGGGGGCAGCAGAGGCTCTTGAGCAGACCCAGCTGCCAGGAGCTGTGCCAAGTACTTTCCAGGATGGCCTTGTGGAAACTTCACAGCCAGGCTGGGAGGTGTAGAGGGCAGGCTGTCCGTGGAATGACATGACCATGCAGGGAGGGGTCCACACTGAAGTTTTCCTCACTATGCACTGAAATTGAGTCTCAGAGGGATTCTTGAATTTGTCTAAGAGTTCGTTGCTAACCTGAGGCCTTAAACTCATCCCTGCCTCTGGGGCAGTTCATTAGCTGCTCAGTTGCCCTGGCCCTAGGGAAGGAAGAGTCCTCATTAGCACAGCCACTGATCCCAAGCCTGAGGACAGGCTCTCTTGGAAACTAGTGCTTGCATATTATACTCTTAAAAAAAAAAAAAATCTAAGAGGTGGGGAATAGTGTCCAAGAGAGAGAAGGAACTTGGAGAAGAGCAAACTGACCAACTCCCCTTTGGACAAATCTTACCCTAAATAACAACAGCAAAACATTTTCCTCTTTTCAGAAGTTGTTTCCCTATGAAGTTGCATTGCCTGGGGTGAGCTTTGTGGCCGGACAGCTTTCTGCATCTGCATCTCTTGCCTTCCAGGAGCGTTGGTCCACCTGTGTTCTAAGGCAGATCTGATCACTGCCTTACCTTCCAGGCGGCTGTGAGTGGGGACTCTGTCTCCTCCAGAGCCTCAGCAAGGGGTATCACACAGATCCAGACTTGAAATTGCTGATCCCTGGTCTGAGAAACAGTCCTGGGCTATTGGTTGCCAACCCCGCTTAAATGCCTTATCATTGGGGAGGAGCAATGAAATGTCAGAGGACTTTCACCAAATCCCCAGGAGATAAAGGCTGCCTGTGTGCGGAGGCAGGAAGAGGTACACAAAGGAATGTTTTCAGCTGATTTTATCTGAACTGATGCCACATCTATATTATCCTGGGATTAAGGGCCTTTTGAGTGTGTTCAATCTCACAAGCGACCTTGACCTTGAACATTCAGGCTTCACAGCTGTCCCATCGTAAGGTCTTGGGCCCCTGAATCCTGCCTAATGCTGCACAGTGCCCATGTCTTTTCTTCTCCAGCGCTCCCAAGACGGACAGTACAGCCCAGACGCCATAGCTCTTGCCTCTAGCTGGGTGCCAAGTGCTGGGGGTACAGGGCAGAGGGGCTACCTAGATCTACCACAGAGCAGAATGCCTTATCACCCAGCTCTGCCTGTGCTCACCTGGGATAGGTGAGCTTCTGTGAGGCTCGGCATGGTGGAAAACATCTACCCCACCGTCCTCATCTCCGCTCGCCTTGTGTGTGGAGTTTTCTCTACCCATCTGGGGTGCTGCTTCCTCCTGCCCATAAGCCTGGCCCTGGACAGTTCCCATAAAAGGCCCCTCTGACCTGTTTGCCTTCCTGACGAGGAAGAAGGTAGGACAGAAGAAAATATGGAATGCAAGAACTGGATAGCCCTCTGGGGGAAGGCAGGAAAGAAAGAGACGATTGGTGAAAGATAGTGGCCAGATGCTTGGTGGCACTGCCATTGCAGGCCACCTTATCATGTACTGGTACTTCCTGGTGCAGGTATAGGGCCACTTCCCTCTGAGTGTGCACATGAATGAAGGCACATGAACACACAAACACGTGCACACACACACACAGTGGATCTGTAACCACTGCTGCCCCACAGATATGCCATGCCACAGGTGACCCTTCTGTGCTTGGAATGGCGTTCTGCCAGCACATTGTCAATATAAGGAAAGAAAACCATTACCTCCAGCCAAGTTCAACCGAATCACATTGTTTATGATGTCCCAATTGTTGACTGATGTCATAAAGTCAAACCCAAGTGAAATCCCCATGTCCAACATGCTGATGTGTGGAGGTGCCCCTGACCAGCGCAACACAGACCCCATGTGGCAGAGAGGAGGGTGCAGAAGTCACGTGGGGTCTGAATGTGAGGAAATGATAGATGAGAACAGAAAGGAGCCTTTTAAGAAAAAAAAAAAGTAAAAATCCAGAAAGGCAGAGACATCAAGGAGTCTCTGGAACTCTGGTTGAGAACAAGAGATGAGAAATCCAATATTAAACATGCAGCCACCTGGCACCTTCGACATTGGAGGCGTTTACTGGGTTCTCTGGACAAGGCATAAAATGTGAATGTGATGACATTTTATTGGTATTGTCTTTCACTAAAGATGGTTAGGTTCACAGTTGTGAAAAAACAGGAAGAGCCGGGCGCGGTAGTGCAGGCCTGTAATCCCAGCCATTTGGGAGGCTGAGGCAGGAGGATCGCAAGTTCGAAGCCAGCCTCAACAATTTAGAGAGGCTCTAAGCAACTTAACAAGACCCTGTCTCTAAATAAAATAGAAGAAAAGGGGTAGGGATGTGGTTCAGTGGGTAAGTGCGTCTGGGTTCAATCCCTGCTACCAAAAAAAAAAAGATGGGAAGACAATAGTGTGTCTAAAGCATCCCAGCAAATCAGGAATCAGGGAGTGCATGCTGGTCCCAAATTATACCATCCTATTGAGACAATCATATGTATTTATATGTGTATTTATCCTTCCAGGAAGGTTTCCCTAGGAGGAAGTTAGCTTTAAAATCTACATTGACCTTAGAGGGGCGGTTGTATTTAATTTTTTGTGGCTCCCACTAGTAGAACATAATCTCTTTGATGCATCTTTAGAAAGAAAACAAAGTCCCCCTGAAGAAAAGTGTCCGTCTCACCCATGTGCTTTCAGACCTCCCAGCCCTGCCCCCTGAGGCAGTACCATCAGCAGGAGAAGCCAAAGGTAAAGCTACAGGGCGAGTGGGCAGCCTGCTAACCTGTGCCTTCACCCACAGAGAAGAGTCTGCTGGCAGGTCCCGGAGCCAGCGGACAGCCCACGCCACCCTGGATCACTATGGCCCGGCAGAAGCGGCGAGGGGCCCCAGACCAGCCCCCCAACCAGGAAGACAAGCCTGCAGTGCAGATCCTGAAGTCGGAAACAGGAAAACAGACCAAGGCACCTGACAGAGCCCAGGTGCGGTGAGCTTCTGTTTCTATGGGTTCAGTGGGGAGCAGCTGGGACTGGGAGCTCCATAGGGATGCACATCCCCTGTGGACATCACAGAGACAGGCTGTCACCTGTGAGGAGTGCCAACATGTAGCTGAGGGTCAGCAGAGCAAAACCAACGACGTGCCTGATTGTGGCCTCCTCGGTAGAGCAGTCGGCCAGCCCTGTGCTTGCGCTGGGCCAGTGGGAATGCGGAGAAGCCTTCGAATCACTTAGGCGGTGGAGACAGCTCTCGGCTCCCTGCCTCCTTGGCAACGCAGCTCAGCATCTGGAGAAATGGAAAGGAGGTTAAAATAACTTCTCGCTCAGGCACACAGCAGCAATGTCAGCCTCTCCGATTCAGTTCTTTGTGCGGTGAGGAGGAGCCTGTGGGGCGGGGTTCCTCACCTGGGGCTGCAGGTCTGGAACCTGGGGCTTACTGCCCCTGGGGCCATCCCCTAAGTCCATGGCCTGTTGTAGCTGTGTGAGGAGGGAGCGGAGCCTGCTGTAGGACCTCCTTCCCTTCCTTTTAACCAAAACCTCAGTTGTATTGGGATCTGCATGCAGGCTGAGGGGATTTATAAAAGAAATTAACCAGTCTGGAGCACATGGGATCATACCAAGTGTTGGAAAAGTCACACAACTATTTTCAAACCCAGTTCCTTGGGACTTTGGCGTGGAATCCCTGCCATGCAACACCCAGGGCTGAGGCCATGTTGTGGGGACAGGGAAGACGCCTCAGTGCTCATGTGGGCTGGGGTCAGGCTGGGCACTAGCTGGAGCTCCAGCGTTCAGATGTTGGCACCAGGGAGTTGTCATGCTGGAGCTCTCCCCAGGAGGTGTCAGTGGGCCAGCGCATCTCTGGAGAGACGCCTGTGGCTCATTCCCTTGGGTTGTGTTTTCCCCTCTCTGAGTCTATGCAGCTGGACAGTGTGTGCCTTTCTTGTGTTGCCCTAGGAGCCTGTGAAGCAAGCCGACTTTGTCCGCAGCAAGTCTTTCCTGATGACCCCTGAAAAGCCCACTGTGACCCAGAGGCAGGGGGCAAAGCTCAGTCTCAAGGAGGGTCTGCAACGAGGAATCTCGCTGTCCCATCAGAACTTGGGTAGGTGATCAACACACATTACTGAACATGGAAATCATTGTCCTGGAGGGCTACTGAAGTTTTGGCCTGCCCTGTTGAATTTCTTGCCACATTGAGTTTTTTTTTTAATGCAGCTTTTATGGAGATATAATATACATTCCACGAAGCTTGCCCATTTCTGGGGTGCAATTCAGTGAGGATGTCTTTATAATGACTCTGTCTTAAGAGTTGGGCCGCCGGGCATGGTGGCACATGCCTGTAATCCCAGCACTTTGGGAGGCTGAGACAGGAGAAAGCCAGCCTCAGCAATGGTGAGGCGCTAAGCAACTCAGTGAGACCCTGTCTCTACATAAAACACAAAATAGGGCTGGGGATGTGGCTCAGTGGTCGAGTGCCCCGAGTTCAATCCCTGGTACCAAAAAAAAAGAGAAAGAGTTGGGCCACCATCACAGAGATCCCTCACGCTTTAAAGAAACCTCACATATGTGTGCGGTCGCTCCCCACTCCCATCCCCAGTGATCAGGCAATCACTGATCTTTTCTTCATCTCCATAGATTTGCCTTTGGGGAAGCTTTCTTATAAAATAGAATCATAAAAGATGTGCCCCTTTACATCTAGCTGCTTTCATGGAGTATAGTGCTTTTGAGTTTCATCTCTGTTATATGAATCCGAATTTTTTTGTGTGTGTGGTGCTGGAGGTTGAACCCAGGGCCTCATGCATCCATACACATGCTGTACCACTGAGCTACATCCCAGCCCCAGTATTTCTTAAATTTTATTTCTTTGTGGTAAAAATCATGTAATAAGATCTGGGCGCGGTGGTGCACACCTGTAATCCCAGCAGCTTGGGAGGCTGAGGCAGGAGGATCATTAATTCAAAGCCAGCCTCAGCAACTTAGCGAGGCCCTGAGCAACTCAGTGAGACCCTGTCTTTAAATAAAATATTTTAAAAAGGGCTTGGGATGTGGTTCAGTGGTTAAGAGCCTCTGAGTTCAATCTTCAGTACCAAAAAAAAAAAAAAAAAAGCCATACAACAAGAAATTTACCTTCCTAACTACTTTTGAGGGGGCACTTCAGTAGCGTGTGAGCCACGTCACATGTGCAGCCTTCTTTATCTTTCCTACAGTCTTGCTGTAAACATTTTTCTGGCTTCACTGTGTGGCCAGGACTGTTTAAACCTGCTTCTAAGCCATTTTATCCCATAAATTCCATGTTCTAGGCTTAAGTCTTCTTTACACGTTTACATGTTAATGAATTTTGTATTTGGGAATACAGTTAAGACCTTGGAATGTATTTAAGGAAATGCAAGAGGCTTAAGTGAAAATCCACACTCCCCTCTCGGGTTTCTGATTATTTGTCTCCTTTCCAGCAGCTCAGTCTGCGGTGATGACAGAGAAGGAGTTGCATCAGCTGAAGAGAGCCAGTTATGCCAGTGCAGATCAGCCATCCTGGATGGAACTTGCCAGAAAGAAATCTCAAGCTTGGAGCGACATGCCCCAAATCATAAAATAGATCGGAAGCGTGCTGATGAGAAACGTACACTACCTTGAAGGGCCACTTAGTTTAAAACTGCCGATAAACCGTGGCCAGCAGACTGTGAAACTTAAGATTGATTTTATCACCAAATTGTGACGATCTCGGGGAAGAGGAAGAAGCCAGGCAAAACAGAGGACAAACACACAGCCATAATCCTGGGCTGGAGGGCCCCCAACAAGAACAACATCGAACAGGTCCAGGAACCTGTTCCTGTGCCCAGAGGTATGAAAGCAAGCCTTTTAGAACTCCCTTAGTAAAGAGGCCTCAGACATGGCAGAAGACAGAAATGAAATGTGGGTGCATTAACCAGACGTCCTGCGAGCCCAGGACAAAAGCCATCCCAGGAGTCCAGCGTGCGCACCTCCCCTGAGATCAGCCGTGTCTCTGGCCACCGTCTTGCCTGTGGACGCTGTCTTCTCCTTTTGTGTTCGCCACCGGGCATGGCATTCATGGTAAAACAGGGACATCGTTTCCAAGAGCAGCTATAAAACAACCAGATTTTGTGAAGATAGTCCCTCTGAGAAGGAGAGAAAGGGACATAGCAGGGTTCACCAATTCATACACTGTTTCCAAAAAATGAATTTTTAAACTTTTCCACTAGGCATCTGTGTCCTTAACCCTTGCACAATTGATTGCCTGTTTAATAAAATGTTTCAAACATGCCTCTGTTGCATATGTAGTTATTTCTCCTCACACGGAACATCCTCCAACACAAAGTTAAATGCATGCATTGCTCATTTAGCATCCCAGTTGGGTTGGTTTGGGAATTTGATGCTTTTTGAGTTTGTTTCCACACACACACACACAAATATTGGTGTTTGTTTTTAGAAGCCAGAAGATGCATTTAATCTTTTCTCATGTAGGTATACCGTAGTGAAAATGCAAAAATTTTTTGAGAAGTTATCATTCATTAGCATGTGATTCCTCTAACCTGCACATTTCTGTTACAAACTGGGTTATTATTTTAGTATATTAACTATTGTGAACCATGAATGTAATGTGGAAAAGCCAGGCGGAATCTTAGAATTGTGTCTTGGTGGTTATATCATACCTCTTTTCTTTCTCTTTCTTTCTCTTTCTCTCTCTCTCTCTCTCTTTCTCTACCCACCACTTCCTTTCTTTCTCTCCATACGGAATATCACTGTGTTGTCCAGGCTGGCCTCAAACTCCTGGCTCAGGTGAATTATTTTTATACTCAGTCTCCTGAGTAGCTGGGACTATAGGCAAATACTATCATGCCTGGCTATTTTTTAAAACAGTTCCAACAATTTCCTTTGAATAAGCCAGTATCCTTGGGAATTGGTACAGCTGGAATTGGAATCAGTAAGATGCCATGATATATTATAATTTGATTTTATGTATCCTAAGGACTGCTTTGTATTGTATTCTTCATCTTCATGAAAATTGTTTTTTCTAGCTGTTAGTACTACATGACTTCAGTGAGTCTAACTTTAGTGAAAAAGTCCCAGGATAGTTTTTTTCCCTAATCAGATTGATTAATTAATTGCATTCTCTTAGAGAACATCAATACTGAATTCCATGGTGAATAGGCTCTACACAAGAGCTCCATCCTGCTAGCTCTGCTCCAAAAGCTTAGCATGAATATTTTTAAATGACACACAAAAAAATCATATTGGCTGATTACCCAAAACCATCATTTCTCTTGTTAGCAGAACATTTCAGATAAACCATTTTGAGGCAATAGATTTCACTGTAAGATGGAAAGTATTTGGTTCCATTTTGTTCAAACAGATGTTCCTGCCCTCTGTGTGGTCCAGGATGTGGTTTAATTTTTCAGGTGCCTGGTGAGTTGGAGGGGTGCAGGTTTTTAGGACACTAGGAGGATTCACTGGGGCTGGTCTGTAGCTGCTACCACCTGCTGCATGGAGGTTGAGACCCTTCTGCCATAACAAGAGGAGCTAAAACAAGCCAAATCTTGTGGATGATTGGAAGTCTGGAGAGGCATCAGAGATGCTGAAAACCTACAAGGACTTACCAGCCTTGGTTTTCCTAGGAGGAAAGATGATCCAGACACTGCTCTTGGTGCTTCCTGGGTCCTATTCAGAGTCCTTTGGGGGTCAACACTCACCTCCGCCTTACAGCGAAGGAAACCAAGGCATGTTGGGGTTAAGGTCATGGCCCAAGATCCCACAGCAGGCAAGCCCCTGGAAAATGAGGCCAGGCTCCCTGCTTCTCAACCCTGCCCTCAAGGGACAAGAGCATCCTTGAAAAGTGCTGGATGCAGAGGCGAATCTGTGTCCTCTAAGACGGCAAGGACAGGGGAGCGCTGAACTGGACCTTGAGGGCTCCTCTGTCTAGGGCACCAGTGTGGACCTGGCGTCGCCTTCACCCTCATCCTCCATTTTCTAAGAAGAGCTGGGGAAAGCACACAGGGGCTTTTCTGCTTCCTGGGTTTTAATCGCAGCACCTTCCTGGACTATGTGGTGCCTACTTCTACTCAGTTCTCCACTTTGTTCAGTGGATAGCAGTGTGGGAGCAACCTGCCAGGACCCGGGGACACCTGAGCAGCAAAGGAGTGATAGGTTAATCCTGTAGCACACCTGTGTTATTTGGTGGGGATACAGTTAGTAAACATTTTTTTTTTGGTACCGAGGATTGAACTCGGGCACTCAACCACTGAGCCACATCCCCAGCCCTATTTTGTGTTTTATGTAGAGACAGGGTCTCACTGAGTTGCTTAGCGCCTCGCCATTGCTGAGGCTGGCTTTGAACTCGTGATCCTCCTGTCTCAGCCTCCCTAAGTGCTGGGATTATAGGCGTGCGCCACCGCGCCCTGCTATGAGTAAACATTAAGTATGAAAGAATCAGTGAAAAGCATCAGTACATGAAATAATGAGCGTAAAGCAAAGGTGCTTGTTCGTGGAGGAAGCTGCCTGGAGACTGGGTGGTCAGGAAAGGGTTTGCAGAGGAGGTGACCTGATTCCAATAATGGCGGTGGCTTCCTGGTACGGTGGAAGTGGAAGGGAGTGGATGGATTCAAAACACATTTTAAAGGCCATAAAGTTGGGCGCAGTGCCACACGCCTGTAATCCCAGCGGCTCAGGAGGCAGGAAGACTGTGAGTTCAAAGCCAGCCTCAGCCATGGAGAGGCCTTGAGCAACTTAGTGAGACCTTGTCTCAAAATTAAAAAAAAAAAAAGGGCTGAGGATGTGGCTCAGTGGTTAAGTGCCCTGAGTTCAATCCCTGGTGCAAAAACAAAACAAATAGGTCGAGAAGGAAAGGGCAGAAGTGGAAACAGCATGTAGATTTTGGCTGCAGCAAGGATATGACTTACTGAAATAAGGGAAGAGGGTGAAATCCATAGAAAGGAGTCCATCTTAAATTTGAGATTCCTAGCAAACATCTACCTGGAAATACCCAGTAGGTAGATCCAGTTATAAAACTGGGAATCATTATTTAGATGGAATAGAAATTCAAGGTCTGGAAGGGGCAGAAGAGGGTGTCGGAATGGCTCCTCCCTGCAGCAACTGGTGTGAGACAGCATCCACAGGAAGGATCTGAGGCAAGACAAAGCCGAGAAGAGCCAGGCAAAGGGCAGCGTTGGCAGGGGGAGTAGTCAGCCTTGTAGGTTGGAGTTTGATGCCACAAGATCAGGCAGACGAGGATAAGTGCGGCCGTGGGCTCTGGACACCCAGAAATCGTGACCTTGGGGCCGAGCACAGGCAGAAGCTGCAAATCAGCGGAAACAGACTTTCCAGAAATTTTATGTGACAGAGAGGAATAAAGGGAAGGGACGGGGCATGGGAACAGGAAAGGCAGTAGAATGAATCGGACATCACTGTCCTGGTTCATATATGATGGTGCGACCAGTGTAACTCTACGTCACGCACAACCCCAAGAGTGGGCACTTATACTCCATGCGTGAACACTATGTCAAAATTCATTCTCCTGTCTGGTATACCTAAAAAGAACAACTCATTCACATGGCTGGCAAGCTGCTGCAGTGACTGAGGTCTCCTGGTACCAGTTCACCAGTCCTGTGAATGAAATGCCTTAGAATTGGCTTCTCCAAATCATGAAGCCATATTGGCTGCAATCCAGCTGCCATATTGATTACAGCCTCATGAGAAATGCTACGTCAGGCTTCCCGGCGAGGCTGCTCCCAAATCCTGGCCCAATGAAACTGTGAGGTAATAAATGTTTATTAGTATCTTAAGCTGTTAAGTTTTGAGGCAATTTGTTACACAGCAACTAATACAGTGGGGTCTCATTTGTTTTGCTGGTTCCCAAGGTGAAAAATCCATACTTGTTTTTTAAAATTAATATTTTAGTTGAGGTTAATGACCTAACCTTAGCACAGTTGGCGACAATTTTATTTAACACCTCCCACTCTGGCTTGGGCTAGGTGGCAGAAATGGCTAGAAGAAAGCCTGAGATCGCCTTGTGTACTGTAGAGTTGTTCCTGGAAGCAGATGACCAGCTGAGACCAGAGCTACAGCCCCATCTCCTCACACTCAGCACACACTCCTACCTGTGTGTGACATCTAGTGAGTTATGGCTGGTGTAATGTAAGCAGAGTGATTGCACATCCCCCCCCCCCACACACACACATCCCTCTTGGCAAATGAGGAAATCTCCCATAGGAAAGATGTCAGAGAAGAGAGGGAGATGTCTGGTTCAGAGACACCAAGGAGAAGCAAGAAAGGTGCCTTCATTAGATGTTGGAAGGAGGAAGAAAGAAGTAATTTCCTCAGTGCAAATCCACAGGGATTGTTTTAGTCAGCTTTGCACTGCTGTGACTAAAATACCTAACAGGAACAGTGGAGAGGAGGAGAAGTTTATTTTAGCTCAGAGTTTCAGAGGTTTAGTCCATGGTGAGCCAACTCCATAACTCTGGACCTGAGGTGGGCAGAATGTCATGGTGGAAGGCCTGGTGGAGAAAAGCTGCTCAGGGCATGGCCAGCAGGAAGCAGAGACAGCTCTGCTCACCATGCTTAAAATATAAACCACAAAGGTGCACCTCCAGTGACCTACTTCCTCCAGTCACACGCTACTCGCCTATGGTTAACACCCACTAAATCCATAGTAGTGGATTAATCCATCGATTCGGTTACACCTCTCATAAACTAATCATTTTGACCTCTGAAAATTATTGCATTGTTTCACCCCTGAGATTTGGGAAGATGGCTTATATCTAAACCATAACAGGGATTAAACCAGCACCGTAAATGAAAGTTTAAGAGAAGAAGAAAGGAAGAAATGTTTGAACAATGGGATTTTTCTTGGGTGGAACAGGAGGTCCAGTCACAGGTGAGCTCCCCCCCACCCAAGGTGAGCAAGCTGAGGGAGGATGGTGGAAAGGTCTTTGCCCACTGAGAAGTTGGGACTGAATTAGCCCCAGCCCAGGGCTAATCTGTATCTAGAACTCTATGACACCCAGGATTCAATAGCAGGGGGTATTTTACATGTTGCTGTGAATACTCATGATTACCAAGAAGCAATCACTCAGAAAAGAATCCAAATAGACCACCGCCCCGTGTGCTTGGAAAGTTTTTATGACCAGAAAGGAGCCATGTAGAACCAGCCAATCCAAAGAGGGGGGCCTTGACAGATGGAAAGAGCTACAGAAACGTACCTCCCAGCCCTCTTGTGAAACTTCCAGCTGGTTCTTCCCATGTGGAAGGAAATATTTATTTATTCCTGGATAGATGAAAATAATCTCTAGAGAGCAGGCATTTTAGGACCAAATAGCAGAAATAATGCAAGGCAAACAGGTGCATTTTGGGTAATTATCCCCATTCGCATGGAACTAAAGGAGAGATGTGTTTGTGATGCCCAGAAGAGTATTTAAAACAACCATGGCCAGGCTGGTTGTTGGGGTGTGCTTCGGGAGCTTGCTTACTTGCCTCTTCCCAGGGCACCCTAAAGTATTTGTGGGTACCCTCGAGGCCTTGTGTCCTAGGTGGTCCTCCCTTTGCTATTACATTTACAGAAAAAAGGAGGCTCCACTTTTCGCGTGCTATACAATAAGGAACAAGTTGCCCCTGAAGACTCCCCATGGGGAGGCGAATTCTGGTATTAAACTTAGGAAAATGCAAAATTGCTACTGAAGCAAAGAAAACTGAGAAGCAAATCTGCAGGGAGGCCTTTAGACAAAATAAACCTGATCTTTCAGAAATGAAAGGCTTTAATTTAGACTCTCTTCCCAAGGAAGGGGTGAAGATAAGCAGATTGTTCTCAGTGTTGCTCACCCCTGACACTCATCTACCATCTCCTCTGTGAGGATCAGGTGCTCCACCAGGTGGGCTGCCCAGGTGCTCATGAGGCCAGAGCAGGAGGCAGAGGTTGTAAGGATGGCATTAGGATGCAGGACCTCAGCCTCAAATTGCCCTGTCCCTTCAGAGCACTGCCCACCTGAGGTGCTGAAATCTTCTGAATACATGAGGGGTTTATATGCAGCACATGAGGATGTGGGGCGGCACACTGAATTCAAAGTGCCTGAAGCCAGACATGTCCTGGGTGCAACAAGGAGCAGGAACCTGCCTGAGCCTAGCACCTACTGTCTGTACCCAGAGCTCTTTTCTTTTTTGTAATCTCTTCCCAGGGGGTGTAGGGCTTCCAAACTGCCGGGATAAATTGTGATCCCCTCCCCAAATTCAGATGTTGAAGTCCTACCTCCCAGGACCTCAATTTGTGACTATATTCAAAGATAGAGCCATTAATGAGGCAATTAAGGTAAAACAAGGTCATTTAGATGGGCCCTAATACCTGGTGTTCTAAGAAGAGATGAGGTCAAAGATACATGGAGAAAATGGCCATCTCAAACCAAGGAGGTAGGCATCGGAAGAAATCGACATGAACATGCTTTGATTCTAACTTCTAGCCTCCAGATTTAAGAGCAAATAAATTCTGTTGTTTGAGGCACCCAGTCTATGGTACTTTGTTACGGCAGCCCAAGCAGGTTAGTATCTAGTGTGGTCTGCATTTAGGGTTGAGGTTGCCTCTGAATCTGTAGCAGGAAAGGTGACCTCTTGGGACTCCCCCACCTGAGCCTCTGTGGTGAGTCACAAACAGGCCCCCTTATATGCTGGAGCAAAGGCTTGGATACTTCTGGCAGGTGGTCATTTATTAAGAAAAAAAGAATGGAGATTCCTTGGAAAACTTGGAATGGAACCAGCTTGGAATTTGACCCAGCTATCCCATTCCTCGGTCTATACCCAAAGGACTTAAAAACAGCATACTACAGTGACGCAGCCACATCAGTGTTTATAGCAGCTCAACTCACAATAGCTAAACTGTGGAACCAACCTAGATGCCCTTCAATAGATGAATGGATAAAGAAACTGTGGTATATATACACAATGGAATATTACTCAACAATAAAAGAGAATAAAATTATAGCATTTGCAGGTAAATGGATGGAGTTGGAGAATATCATGCTAAGCAAAGTAAGCCAATCCCCAAAACCCAAAGGCCCAATGTTCTATCTGATAAGTGGATGCTGCTCCATAATGGGGAAGGGGCATGGGAAGAATGGAGGAACTTTGGTCAAAAGGGAGGGAAGGGATGGAAGGGGACATAGGGGCAGGAAAGATGGTGGAATGCGATGGACGACAATGCCCTAGGTTCATGCATGACTGCACATGTGATATAACTCTATATTGTGTACAACCAGAGAAATGAAAAGTTGTGCTCCATTTGTGTACACAATGAATCAAAATGCATTCTGCTGTCATGTAGACCTAAGTAGAACAAATAAATTTTAAAAAATTAAAAATTTTTTGGGGCTGGGATTGTAGCTCAGCGGGTAGAGTGCTTGCCTCGCATGCGTGAGGCCCTGGGTTCGATCCTCAGCACCACATGCAAAGCAATAAAATAAAGACATTGTGTCCATCCACAACTAAAAAAAAAAAATCTTTAAAAAAAATTAAAAAAAAAATTAAAAATTTTTTTAACAAAAATAAGCACCAGTTTTCCATTCTCCCCTCTTCCCCCAGTTTCCAATAACTTTGGTTTCTGCGCCACTCTCTAGTTCTCAGGGCACGGCTTTGGTTCAATCTGTAGAAGGCTCCACTTACAAGGTACCCACCTGCCCTGGCTGTGCTCTTTTTCTTTGTGTCTCAATCAGTATCAGGCATAGGGTGTACCTGGTGTGAAATAGATGCTCAGTTAATGCCTGTTAAATGGATGAAGGAGCAAGGTATGTATCAATACAAATGACTCCATGTAAGGCCAGTCTATAAGGAAACATCATTCAATCACACAGCCACCCTACTCTCACCCATTCCTGCATGTCAGAGTCTGCCCAAAGGTTCTTAGTGGGAGTGGAGAAGCAGGAGAGGGAAAGGAGGAGATAGGAGTAAGAAACAGAAATACCCGAGGAGGGGATGGGGGTGTGGATCAGTGGTAGAGCGCTGCCGAGCAGGTGGGAGGCACTGGGTTTGATCCTCAGCACCACATAAAAATAAATAAAATAAAGATATTGTGTCCATCTACAACTAAAAATAAATACTTAAAAAAAGAAATAAAGACAAAATATTTTACTGAGCTTCCATTCATTTTATTTCTTATATTCTGACCTTCATTACATTCCTCTGCCTAAAGATTTCCCTTTAACATTTGTGGAAGGATTAATGACAGTAGATTGGCAGGTAATGAATTCCCTCAATTTTTATCTGTCTGAGAAGGTTTTCATTTCCTATATCTTTCACTTTTGAAGGATACCTTAACTAGGTATAGAATTTTGGATTGCCAGCCTCCTGCCTTTTTAATTCAACATTTTAAAGATGTTAATCCATGGTCTTCTCACCTGCATAGCTTGACAGAGATCTATTATCATTCTCGCCTTGCTCCTGTATAAGTAATGTATCTATTTTCTCCGACTACCTCCAGCATCTTTCCTTTGTCTTTGATTTATGGTAGTTTGTATATCTTTTTTTAAATATTTTTTAGGTGTAGATAGACACAATACCTTTATTTTATTTTATTTATTTATATGTGGTGCTGAGGATTGAACCCAGTGCCTCACACTTGCTAGGCAAGTGCTCTACCACTGAGCCACAGCCCCAGCCCCCAGTTTGTATATCTTATGTCGAGGTGTGTTCATTTTTTTTTTTGGCACTGGTACTTGTCTGGCTGGTGTTCACAGATGTTCCTCAGTCTGTGATTTTGTGACTGTCATTAATTGTGGAAAAATCTCAGCTATTATTTTCTTCAAGTATTTCTTCTGCTTCATTATTTCCTTCTTCTGGAATTCCAATTATACTTATGTTAGACCGTCTGGTATTTCTGATATTATTCTACAACTCTTGAATTTATCTGTATTTGGGGGGTGGGTGGGTACTGGAGACTGGACTCAGGGGCACTCGACCACTGAGCCACATCCCCAGCCCTATTTTGTGTTTTTTGTAGAGACAGGGTCTCACTGAGTTGCTTAGCGCCTCGCCGTTGCTGAGGCTGGCTTGGAACTCGCGATTCTCCTGTCTCAGCCTCCCAAAGTGCTGGGATTACAAGCGTGAGCCATCGCGCCTGGCTTATCTGTATTGTTTTGATTTTTTTCCCACTTCTTTTCCTTTCCTCTTTGCATTTCACTTTAGGTCATTTTAATTCCTATCTTCAAATCCACTGATTCTTTACTCAACTCTGTCAGTTATACTCATGAGTCCTTTAAAAGCACTTTTCATGTCTGCTACTGTGTTTTGTTTTGTTTCTAGAATTTCCATTTGGTCCTTTCTAATGATTTCCATTTCTATACTGAAATTACTTATCTATTCTGTATGCTCTCTACCTTTTCCTTTGTATCATTTGACAAATTAACCACAATTAATATGCCTGATATTTACAATGTCTGTCATATGTGAGTCTGATTCCAATGATAGTTTCATCTCTTAAAACTATTTTTCTTGCCGTTTTGTATGCTCTTTAATTTTGGTGGTGGTCGGAAGCTGGAAATATTTAATAGAATGATAGATATTAATGTAAATGTGGTTTTATCCCCTAATATTTGGAGATGAACCTACCTTTCCTGCTCCTGGGCCTTTGGTGTGAGGAGTTGTGTTCATCTAATCAGAAGTTGGGATGATTTCAAGTTTTGTGTTCATATAGTTATCTTCGAAATGTTGTGAAGCTGGGGCCCTCAGGGAAACTGAGGCAGTGCAAAGATCCCCTCTCTCAAACCTCAACTTTTGCGATCAAGTCAGAAAGATTTCAGGTATGTTGCTCAGAGTAACAGGAGTTTATTGAAGGGATGGGAAAAGGGAAAGGGGACACTCTAAAGGGAGAGCGTGGGTTCTCTCAGAGAGAAGAGGGACAATGTGCATCTCCTACACTCCAGTTTTATTGATGATCCCAGACAAGTTTCCAGAGAGTTCCACCCAGGTCCACATCTTGACTTTTGACTGCCAGCAGAGTGACATCTGACTTTCAAGTCTCCACTGTCATGGCAACTCTATGTCACCTTGGCCCATGCTGAATGGTTCTGATTAGATTCTTAACCATACATTCTTACAGACTTTATGGTTAGGAGGAACTATTATCTCCCAGAGTTTCAGGATCTGGTCACAAAAGTCTCCTCCTTCAGTGTAACTTGGGTTCCTCTTATCAACATTATTTTGGGCCTGCATTTCTCCCATAGGGAACAGGGAGTTTGCTAAGGAATGTGACATATCCTGTCCACTGAGGCCAGGCAGGGCTGCAGGTACATTTCTTCTTAGAAGAGAAAGTATGTGGGGGTCAGCACAGTGGGCCCATTTTATAGAATTATTCTCTTAACTTTGGGTTTCCTACCATCCTCATCTGTCTGTTCCCTAACAAAAGGACCTCAAGTTCCTTTAGTTTCCTTGTGTTTATGGTGTGGGTTAGTTTGCTAGAGAGTATTTCTAAGTATGTGCTCTTTTTTTAAAAAATAAATTTATTCTACTTAGGTATGTATGACAGCAGACTGCATCTTGATTCATTGTACAAAAGTACAGCACAACTTTTCATTTCCCAGCTCTCCCACCCCTCAGTCTATAAACACTTAAAAACAACATACTACAGTGACGCAGCCACTTCAATGTTGATAGCAGCTCAATTCACAATAGCTAAACTGTGGAACCAACCTAGATGCCCTTCAATAGATGAGTGGATAAAGAATCTGTGGTATATATACACAATGGAATATTACTCAGCAATAAAAGAGAATAAAATTATGGCATATGCAGGAAAATGGATGGAGCTGGAGAACATCATGCTAAGCAAAGTACATACTCTTTATTTGGCTTTAGGTCTTTCCAATGCTCCCCAAACAGAATCTGTGTTTTCTAACACTCCTGGCTGTATTCCACAATTATTTATACTGCATGTTTGCTAGCGTTATGGAGGAAAGGGGATAGACAGGGCACTTTCCAATGTTCTGATTAAACCTCAAACAGGCCAACACCATGAATCTGGCTGTCAGAGGTGCGACCTTCACAAATATCCCTGCTCCTCCGGAGGTAGAACTCTTTCTTAGTCCTCTTTCCCCAACTGCAGTAGTTTTCTTTTCTTTTTTTTCTATCTCATTAGCCCACATCCAGCATTTACCAACTGGTCGAAGTTTTCTTATTGAATCTTTCTTATTACCTTTTCCAGTGTTCGGTAGCCATTGTCCTAGATGAGCAAATGCCTAGGTCCTGTTTTACTCTACAATCTCAGTTCTCTGATGAGTGCAAAACCACTTATTTGCAGTTTGTTCTACTATTTTTTTTTTTTTTTAATTATAAGAATGAGAGCAATTCTTTCAAGCCCTCTACTTCTCAGGCCTGAAAGGGGAAATCTGCATTAGCATTTAAATTAGTATAATGGCCCTGAGTAAAATAAATAAATAAATGAATGAATGAATAAACAAGAGTCATATTTCCAGTTTTTCCTGTTGCTTATGTCAAAAGCTAGGCACTGGAAAAGTATTTTAGTCAAACAAAATGTACTTCTATGTAAATTCAATGCCCCAAGATCTAGTTCTCACATTTTAATCTTTCTTATGACTTCAAATCATGATGCAGAGAGTTGTGTGCTTACAGCAAACAAGTGTCAATCAAGGAGTTGTTAAAACTGGGCTCCATTCCTCTCTTTACCTCTTTAATCTATTTTGTTTTAATATCATTTATTATTTGATTGTTAGGCAATAACATCTTATTTATAGTCCCTATTTTCTTGAGTTTCTCTTATTTGCATTTCCTTTGATTTAAAGACTTTTTACAAGTTTCCATAGGGAATAGTACAAAAACTGACTTTTCAAAGACCTCCTGGAGAGCAAGAGGGAAAAGAAAGCAGAAGGCAAACCAATTCAATATTTCAGCATCTTCCCATGGCTTGCATGGTGAATAATCCATTTCCAGAATCAAATACATTGTAATTTTAGAAGATCTAACAATGGAAAGAAGTTATATGGAGTTTTTTTGGTTTTTTGGTTTTTTTTGTTTTTTATAACCTAGAGTTCAAGTTAGCAGTGGTTTGGAAATTAATTCTGAAAAGTGAGAAGTTTAGACATTTCCCTCTACTTTAGGTTTTCTTTTTAATCCGATAAGGAATATATTACAGTTTTAAAAGAGATTGTATTCTGTAGCAGGGGTCAGCAAACTTATTTCTGTAAAAGGCTGGATGGTAAATATTTTAGGCTTCTGGGCCATGCAGTCTCTTTGAGAAGGACTTAATCCGCATCATTAACACAAATTCAGCTGTACTAGTACAAATGATTGTGACTCTGTTCCAGTAAAACTTTATTTGCAACAGCAGGCAGCCAACCTGTGGGCCTTAGTTTGCAGACTCCTGAGCTACAGAATGATATTAAATGAAAAATCAAAAAGGCTTGCATCCTGGATGGGCATGGTGGCATGCGCCTGTAATCCCAGTGGCTCGGGAGTTCAAAGCATCGCAAGTTCAAAGCCAGCCTCAGCAACTTAGTGAGGCCTTAAGCAACTCAGTGAGACCTTGTCCTTAAATAAAATACAAAAAAAAAAAAAAAAAAAAAAATGGCTGGGGATATGGCTCAGTGGTTAAATGCCCCTGGACTTAATCCCCAGTACCAAAAAACAAAAAAGCTTGCACTGGGTGCGATGGCGCATGCCTATAATCCCAGCACTTTGGGAGGCTGAGACAGGAGAATCGTGAGTTCAAAGCCAGCCTCAGCAACAGCGAGGCGCTAAGCAACTCAGTGAGACCCTGTCTCTACATAAAACACACAATAGGGCTGGGGATGTGGCTCAGTGGTCGAGTGCCCCTGAGTTCAACCCCTAGTACCAAAAAAAAAAAGGCTTGCATCCTGAGAGGCCCTCCCACTCTCTAGAGTCAGCACCTTTAACAGTTGTATTCTGCATTATGTGGGGGGTTATACCCATCATTCTAGATTATATGCTTAGAGTTCTGTTTCTTGATTTATTGACTGTACATGGTATCTACTGAGTCTTCCTTATGACACATGAGAAAATTGCCAGACTGTCATGTTCACTTTCCTCCACAACTCCCCAAGAGTTGTCTTTTTAGACACACGTATTTACAGTTTTCCCGGGTTCCTGTGTGATTTTGTTGTTTCTTTCTCCATGGGCAGGTGATGTGACCTGGAGATCTTATTATTCCTTCATCCCCCTCCCCCCCCCCCCCCGACTACTGTCAGCACCATTGTGATTTTCACAATACCACGTTATAATGTTTGCCCTGTTTTGTAAATTAATTAGGTCTTTGGCGTTCTGCCGGAAGTTGGTTCTAAAAATTGCAAACCAGGGGCTGGGATTGTAGCTCAGCGGTAGAGCGCTTGCCTCGCATGCGTGAGGCCCTGGGTTCGATCCTCAGCACCACATACAAAGCAATAAAAAATAAAGACATTGTATCTATCTACAACTAAAAAAAAAATTTAAAAAAATAAAAATAAAAATTGCAAACCAAGAAACAGCATTTATAATATTTTAATTATGCAAATATTAGTCATTGCAGAGCTAAGTAGTGTGATTGGAGAAATAAATATAACCCACTGGCAGTAAAATCACTCTGCACACAGAATGTTCCAAACGTTCGAGTCAATGCAAGTGCCCCAGCGAATATTCAAGATCGTATCCCATTTCAACTCCCATTTATCCTATCAGTAATCTTCAAGAACTCTCTGTGCTCTACTTGTAGGTCACCCTGCTGGTCCACTCCTGCAAAGCCCTGAAGAACACTCTGAGACTTTCCCTTCTCAGGTTCCCTCCTGTCCCTGGGAACCACCTTGGGGTGCTTGTCCTGCTTCATCTCCTTGACACTGCTGGCTTTCCTCAAGGCGGTCTTGTTTGTCTGTATTCATGGATCAAAATCAGACTGACTGACTGACCCAGGGAGTATGTTGTGGGTTCCTCTGCATCTCTGTAGCCTTTTAATTCCAAAACTCCTTTTCTAAATTAGGAAGGCGAAGTCCATGGATGGGGAAGGTGTAGTGGTAGGCTCAACTGTAGGGTGGATAGACTACAAACAGCTACTTTCTCCCATATCCACAAAGCCCAAATAAAACTGTTACTCTGGAATAACACACCAATACCCACATGGGAGCCTAACCCTAACCCATCCACAATGCTATGTCTTTAGAGGGTCGCCATCTTACTTTGGTACTATTCAATGTTGGCACTATGAGGTAGCTGCCTCGTGGGGCTTCAGGACCTCAAAGACCTTCATTAAGCTGGTCTGATTTCAGTCCCTGTTCTTGTAGAATCCAGGAGCAATATTCTGTCTGTAGGAGGTTGTCTCCTTTGCACCTTCTAAGATGTAGTTTACTCTGCCATGGGAAGCTCAGCAGTCTCATCCCACACTTTGCACCTTACATCAAAATCGGGCCAGCTGGGCTGGGATTGTGGCTCAGCGGTAGAACGCTTGCCTCCCATGCGTGAGGCCCTGGGTTCGATCCTCAGCACCACATACACAGCAATAAAATAAATACATTGTGTCCATCTACAACTAAATAAAAATTAAAAAAAAAAAAAAAAATCGGGCCAGCTGCTGGTTCCCTCTGCTGGCCTCAGCTCTCCTGTGGATTATTCTATTTTATGCTCCGTTCTGCAGCATTCTCTGTTGAATCCTGGGAAGGAGGCTGTCTATCGTAGCCTGCTTTTGTTTTTCTAAACCATCAGCCGGCAACCTAGCATACCTAAAGCTGTAGGGTACATTCTCCCACTGACCGAGATACACGAGATAGTTTTACCTTTGGCAAAAACTTAAACCAAATAATTCATATAAATACACGCTATAAATAATCTTAGACAATTTTGCAGAAAACATTGACATATTTTTTCATGGGTTGAAAACAAGGAATTGTACTTTTTTAAAAAAGAGATTTGAGGCTAAGAATATAGTTCAGTGGTAGAGCATGTGCTTAGCATGCTTAAGGCCCTGAGTTTGATCTCCAATAAGAAAATAAAATTAAAAAGAGATTTGCTAGCTTGTAAAGGTCTCCCAGACAGGATTTTAAATGGATGTCTCCTTCTTCCCTGAAGAGTCAAGTACTGGACACATTTCTTCATATCTTGGGGTATTTGAAAAAAAGTATAATTAATCCATTAGGCGAGATTGGTTTCTTCTTTCTCTGTGTATTGATATTATTGATCCTTTCAATAGCCTGGGAAGCCTAGAGCAATACCGGGAGCCCAGGCTATACTAAGCAAGGAGTGAGCTGAATCACTCCTGGAGTTTCGAGCTCCAGCACACACTAGTTTGAGTGATCCCAGGCCTGATGTTCCCAGAAGAGTCTCTGGGGACTCTCTTTAAGCATCAATCATTTGGAGTCGTATTTTCAGACTTCTCATCCTGAAGGATTCTCCCTTGGGGGAACAGTCCTTCAGCACCTCCATGCAAGTGATGAGTCTCCTTCAAAATGCCGAAGGTGAAGGAGAAAGAGATAGCTGGGTTCAAGCCGCTGAGTATGTAGCACAGAAATAAAAGATATGAGTCACTGGTTCCAGGAACTGAATATTCTTCATGAAGAACCATCCAGAGCAGCAAGTGCCAGTGAAAGCATTTTTTAATTAATTGGATCTCTTTATAAATCCAAAGGATAAATTAAATAAATGAATTGTCCAAGGCCAATTGATTCGTAGTTCATATTTCCTCCAGAAAGACTTGACTATGGATTTATTATTCCATTTCTGAAGCCCCATGATTTAGTGCTGAGTTCTTCTGGGATCCTTGATAACTGCCATCATTATTAAGCTTTAGAAAGTATACAGATTTTTGTTTTCCACTGTATTTATTTATGTCCTCTTTGCAAAATGCATAAACATGTTGCCAAAAATATTACTTAAAATAGGAAAGGAAAAATGGGCATTTTATTCTTTATTTCCTGTAAGTCACCACTTAAATATCATCTGCAAATTATAATTGCTCAGCTTGCACTTTTAGGACAGAGTCGGATCCGGTCATTGAAAACTGCTCCTGATACTGACACAGGAACACGCCAGACTGGGATCTTTGTTTTTAGAAGACCTAAAAATATGGATGTTCACTAGCTCATTTGTAATAGAGCAAAATTTATTTCACACAACCATCTAAGCTTTATTTCAGCTACTTTTTTGAGAGAAAGAACCACCATGACTCCCTGTGATGGTTCATTTTATGTGTCACCTTGCTTGGGCCAGGGAATGCCCATGTAGCTGGTTCAACATTATCTCTGGATGTATCTGTGAGGGTTTTCCAGAAGAGATTAGCATTTGGATAGGTAAACTGTGTAAAGACCCCGCTCACCGAAGTAGAGGGCATCATCCAATCTGTTGAGGACTCGCTGCAGCTGGAACACAGATCTTCTCCCATCTCGGGTGCTCCTTCAAATCTGCCTAAAATCTACACCATCCTCTGTGCCAGCTCTCTGGCCCCTGGATTACATCATGAGCTCTCCTGAGTCTCCAGCTTGCAGGTGGTAGGTCATGAGACTTCTCAGCCTCCATAATCACGTGAACCAATATCTTATAATAACTCTTTCTTTCACACCCCTCCACGCTCCTGGCTTATGATGGTTCCACAATGACTTTTTGACCTATGATGGTGTGAATGCAATACTTACACGGTAGAAGCTCTACTTGGAATTTTGAATTTTGATCTTTTCCCAAGCTAGTGACATGTGGTACATATAGCACTCTCTCATGATGCTGAGCAGCTCCCAGATGGAAATTGAGGACTGTCAACGGTAGCATCTTCATTATTTGGCACTGAATTGAGTCCCAGGGTGCTGTTAGCTGTGCACCCAGTGGTGAGCACCACACAGCCATTCTGCTTTCCACATGAGGTATTCCATTATGAAACAGGCTTTGTGCTAGACGAGTCACCCTACTGTAGCTTTATGTGTGTTCTGAGCACATCTAAGAGAGGCAGGGCTAAGCTGAGATGTTTGGTGGGTTAGGTTCTTAAATGCATTTCTAATTTGATATTTTTAGCTTATAATAATTTTATCAGGGCATACTCCTACTGTAAGTAGAAGGGTGTGTGTGTGTGTGTGTGTGTGTGTGTGCTTGTGTGTGTGTATACCATAGGATTTGGATGTAAGGTGACCCCCAAAAAGCTCATGTATGATACAATGCAAGAAAGTTTAGAGGTGGAATGATTGGGTTATGAGAGCCTTAACCTAATCAGCGCATTAATCCACTTGACTGGATTAATTGGGTGGGGACTATAGGCTGGTAGAGTGTGGCTAGAGGAGCTGAGTCACTGAGGCGTGCCTTTGGGGTTTATATTTGTCCTTGGTGAGAGGAGAAGGCTCTCTCTTCTTCCGGGTGCCATATCCTGAGCTTCTGTCCTCCACCACACCCTTCCACCAAGATGTTCTGCCTCATCTCGGGCCCTGAGCAATAGAGCCAGCTGTCTATGGACTGAGATCTCTGAAATCATAAGCCCCCAAATAAACTTTTCCTATTGTAATTGTCAGGTCTTTTTGGTCACAGTGGCTAAAAAGATGATTTAGCCACTTCACAGTGATTTTTGTTTGGTTGGCTTTGTTTTGGGTACCAGGGTTTGAACCCAATGCTCTTACCCACTGAATCCTCAGCCTTTTTCATTTTTTATTTTGAGATAGGGTCTTATCAAGTTACTCGGGGCCAGCTTTGAACTTGTTATCCTCCTGCCTCAGCCTCCTGAGCCGCTGGGATTACAGGTGTGCGCCACCACACCTGGCCTAACTGTGATTTCTTTTTTTTTAATATTTTTTTTAGTTTTAGGTGGACACAATATCTTTATTTATTTATTTTTATGTGGTGCTGAGGATCGAACCCAGTGCCTCACGCATGCGAGGCAAGCGCTCTACCACTGAGCCACAACCGCAGCCCCTAACTGTGATTTCTAATGTCGTATTACAAGAACAATAACTATCTTGTCTGTTCTCACACATTTTATTCTGGAGGGACCCTGTACTGTCCAGACTGAGAATTTACCAGCTATCATGTCCCCTGAACTTCAGAAACAGGAGAGTGAATCAAGGGCGGCAAGAATATGTGCTCACTGAGAGGTAAAGTCACTCGCAGTTCAGACCCCAGAGTGGGGCCATAGGAGCTAGAGGGCAATCCAGGGAAAATATCACAAGGAGGTGACTCCCACTTTAAAACCAGAAGCAAGAAGAAGTCCATTTAATTTGATTTGGGAATTGCCTCTGTGGCTCTCAGCCTGTGGAGTGCTGGAGGAGCCAGCAGGCACTGCCCAGTGGGGGCTGGGTGGGGCAGAGGGGCAGGCCAGGTACCTGGAGCTCCTCAGCCTCCCAAAGCCATTCTCCCTCCCACAGTGCTCTGCAGCCACCTTGATGTAGAGCAAGGAATCCAGCTTAAAAAAAGAACAGGTACAGTTATTTTCTGCCTGATCTGAATAGCTAATACCTAGTTCCAGGAGGGAGCCTGACATGTTCTGCTGTGCTTGGCACCTCGCACCGTCCCAGATTGCAAATCAGGAATGAATGTTCTTTCCTGACACTACTGTTATAACTCCCACCAAGGATCCTGGGCTTTCTCCAGGAAGCCTCATGCCAGCAGTCAAATCCCAAAGTCCCTACTCCCCCTTCTCCCCAGAGCAGTTCACGAGAGAGATATCCTTGCAGGGACCAGTGGGCATCCTGCTGTATGTAGCCCAGCCGTCAAGGAGCGCACAATATACATAATAATAAATTAGGCTCAGTGGGAGAGAGGTGGGTGGTGTGTTTACCCAAGGCGGGTCTGGGAAAGCTTCGTGGACTGGTCAGGCTTTTGAGACCTGTTTGAAATGTGGCTGGAAAAGGTGAGAAGAACGCTGAATCACACTGGGCACAAGTCCCTGGCACCCTCTGAAAGTCCTTGTCCCTCCCTGGGTACACAGTGTACAGCATCCTGGTGGGACTGGCTAGGACTCAGCCCCAGAAGCTTCCAACACCAACAACAGTTGAATTTGTGGACGCTGGCTCAGAAAGCTCATCTCACAGCGTCTTCTGACATGTAATTACTGGACACCCACCAAAAGCCGGCTGCTGGGTACACTGGGTACACTCAGGAGACAGTGATGAGGAGGTCCCTGCCCTCGGTAGGCTCTTGGCTTGTAGGACAGAGGATCTGGATTAGTCCTGTGAAAGACAGTGTGGACCCCTCTGCAGTAGCTCAACCCAACAACTTGTGTGAGAGACGGCAGAGGACCCTGCTAGAGCAGGGCAGACTGCTGTGGTCTGGATACTTACGTCCTCCCAAAATTCATATGCTGAAACCCACCTACCAGTGTGTCAGTATTACGAGGTAAAGCCTTCAGAGATGATTGGGTCATGAGAGTGGAATCCTCACAAATGGCATCAGTGCCCTTCTCAAAGAGACTCCAGAGAACTCTCACATGGGGGGATTCAGCCAGAAGGCGCCATCTACAACCAGAAAGTGGACCCTCACTAGACACCAAATCTGCTAGTGCCTCAATCTTGAACTCCAGAACTGTTAAGAAATAAATTTTTGTTGTTGATAAGAAACATAATTTATGGTATTTTGTTATAGCAGCCTGGAAGGATCCAGGACTCAGGGAGAGTGAGAAATTGATGCCAATCTTGAGACTCAAATCATAACAAGAGTGAGCTGGGGGGAGGTCCATTATGGGAGAGAATTTCAGGAGTTCAAACTTTATTTAAAATCTATTTAAAATCACTAAAAATGTTTTTAAAAGCTATAGGACATCACAATCATCCATGTGCTAACAAGCCCCAATTCTACGTCTCCATCCCAGTCCTCAGGTCCGAATGTCATCTGCCTCCTGAGATCTCCAGGTGTCCATCCTGTAGGCACCTGCAGATCTAGACACCATCCCCCACCCCCTGCAAATCTGCTCTCCCTGTGATAGTGAACCACAGTTTTGAGATGAAACTTGATTACCCACAGCTGCTGGTGGGCGAGAGGAGTCTCTCCCAGCCTGCTGGTAGGTGGGGTCTGCTAAGGAGGCAGGCCAGGAAGTGCTGCGGCTCTTACTGGTAGGCCACGCCCTCCAGTGTGCCCGCAGACCCCAGCAGCTCTTCATCAATTTCTTCTTTCCAGGTTCTTGTCTTGTAAATTGGAAGAATGAATTCCACAGCCCAGGAAGAGTGAGTGTAAGGGTAAGATTTATTGAAAAACAGAAACAGAACTCTTGGAGTGCAAGAGAGGACCCTATAGCAGGTCTTTTCCACCCAAGTGTGCTAGTCTAGGGGTTTGTGTAGCCCCGGTTCACTGCTATTGGTCCAAACTTATTTAGGATTTGAAAAAAGTACCAATGCTATTGACCCAAATTTATGCTAATTAAGGCTTGAAAATGCACTGATGCTATTGGTTAATTCTTGAGTCCCAGGTTCCATTCAAGTCTGCCCCGCTTCCGTTTTCTGGTGGCAGGTCAGGAAGCTGGAGGTTGAGGTCATGGATGGGGCTGCAGCTCTGCATGGAGCAGGCTTCTGCCACAGGCATCCATGCCACTCCTGGCCTGCCTGCTGAAGGACAACAAGTGGGTGCTCCTGGGCGCTGGCTCACCGTGCCTGCCTGGTGGGCTCCAAGTGGTGTTGGGCAGCTGCCCCACCTCTCTGCTGCCACCTCTTGGCAGGGACCAATGGGCCGGCTGAACAGCTTGGAAGCCAGGGAGCCTGTGATGTTGTGATACAATAAGAAATACACATTTGATCCTAGACCCTGGTTCCTGGGACAAGAGCTCTAAAAATCCTGGGTGATCAGAGAGAGGAATGCCGTGGTGTGTGTGTGTGTGTGTGTGTGTGTGTGTGTGTGTGTGTGTGTGATGCCTTTTATTATTCATAATGAGGCCCTTTCAACCATTCCTGGGTGTATGGGAGGGGGAGGAGAATAGAAAGCCTCAGGGGGAGAGGGACTGATTGCCAGAGGCAGGAACCTCAAAATACAGAGTTAGTACTTTAGGCCCACCCTGAGGGCGGAGGGCAAGTAATGGAACCTCCCTGAAATCCCCCAAATGACAGGATTTGGAGAGTTTCCAGGTAGGGGAACACACTAAGGTGCTGGTAGGGTGGCCCATCTGGAGAGGGTAGGCAAGCTCCAGAACCCAACACTCCACACCTGTTGCGAGCGGCGCTTTTAATAATTACTGGGAAGCAGATTGTCTTTGAATGCCAGTGTATATTCGATCACACCGATCATCAAACACAAACAATTAATGCAAAGCACCCCAATGAGCAGTCAGCTCACACTAATTAAACACGACAAGCAAATCACACAATCCCAGGGCCACCATGAGCCCCCAGAATACCTCTGATGTCATGCAACTTCTCTTAGAGTGAACACTGTCATTCTGCAGCGGTTCTCTCTCCAGCTGACGGTTGGACACCAGGGAATGGCAGAGTCGATCCAGGGACGGACAGCAAGGTGCCAGTCTCACCAATGTCCTTGGAGCAACGCTCTCTGATGTGGCAGGACAAGCGGTTCTGCCACATAGCGGTTCTGCCATACAGTTCCCAATGGGTGCTCACTGTTGCTTTGTCTCTAGGTGATGGTCCTTATCAGTTGCGTCCAGTCATGACTAAGCAGCCTGTGGCTGCTGTTCCTTATGACCAGCAACTTGGTGAGTCTATGACAGATGCTCCTTACAACACCCGACCCTGGTTGTCCCAGAATTGGATTTTTATAATAAACTGAATATATAAATAAAGCGCTTCCCTGAGTTCTAGCAGATTATCATTGACCCTTGCTATCCTACGGGATAGGATCCAGGACCCCTCCTCTGCCCATTGATTCCAAAATCCACAGGTACTCAAGTCTATGCGTATAACCTTGGCACATCCTCGTGGATGCTTTAAATCACCTCTAGGTTACTTATAACACCAACTACGATGAGAACGCTGTGTCGGTAGTTGTTATACTGTACTATTTGGGGAAATAATAGCAAGAAAAAAGTCTGTACACGTTCAGTAGAGACGCAGCCCCTGCGCATGGTACCCAAAGGAGACACGTAGGTGGACAAGCTCCCACAGGTGCTGGAGAGGGACGGAGGGTCTGAGGTGATGGGAGGCCACGGTAGGACAGGCTCACACTTCATGTCCTTCAGCTGGATTCAGAGTGTGGCAAACTCAAGCTTTGCCCTTTAAAAATTTCTGGAATTTTTTAAGTGAATGTTCTTGTGCTACGGTTCGTTGAATCTGTGGAACCTATAGATATAGAGGGCTGATTGCATGGAGCCTGGGGAGGGGGGTGTGGGAATCACCTGTTGGTAGATGATTGCCTAGGAGTATGGGAGTGATTTGTGACTGGACTCTCAAATAGTGGCAGCTCTATGGAACTGAGTCCTTAGCCCAGGTGATCCGATGCTAAATCCAGGTAAATAGCTTCAAAATTGTGTTGAACTGTAAACCACCAGGATACCCAGTTGGCATCTGGTGTACTGGAAGAATTGGTGGTGGGAGAATAAAACAAAACAAAAATTAAAAAAAAAAACAACTCTACACATTTAAAGTAAGAAGTTTGAGCAGAAACTGTCCGAAGTCCCTATTTCAGTTACTGATACATTGCCCGTGGGTGCCGGCACCAGGCACCCTCCATGTGCAGCAGTGGCTGAGCCTGTCAATTCCACAAACACAATGGATGGTAAAACATTCGCCCTCTGTCCACCTCCACTATCACCGACCCAGTCCCAGCCTGGTATAGCTGGATCACTTTGGCAGCCTTCCTGAAGATACGTCTGCAGTGTTTAAAACCTGCATTTTGAAAAAATGGGTTTCTGGGTACCAGGGCAGTGAGAGTGGAGATGTGGGGTTTTTCCAGGGACCTGCTCCTTCTTGTCCATTAATATGGTGCACAGTGCGCTCCTGCTCCAGGCAGAAACCCAGGAGGATACCGGCTATCAATGAAGAAGCAAGCTCATCCCACAGAGGAGATGAGAGTGGACCTGGAGAGAGCCGGAATGCCCAGAAAGAGAGTACAGAGGGACACGAGGCCAAGCCACAACTCTGATAGGCGGATGGAGGGAAGGGACTGAGGGAGGACCATGAACCAGGGAGGGGAACTCTGGGCTCTGCGGGGCTGTGGAAGTCAGAGGAGCCCAGGTTACCATGCCCCTGGGGATCCAGGAGGAAAGGCATTGGTCAGCAATGAGGAGATGAGAGATTCCCTAGACAGAAGCCACACTGGTGTGTGGAGACTGGCATGGGAGTGGATGAGGAGGGCAGGGAGGGATGTTGCCAGTTGGTTGGTACATGTGCAGGAATTTTTTTGAGCCAAGGCATCCATCACAACCAGCTAAAAATTAAGGGATGAGCTGGGCGTAGTGGTGCACGCCTGCCATCCCAGCAGCTCGGGAGGCTGAGGCAGGAGGATCTCGAGTTCAAAGCCAGCCTCAGCAACAGTGAGGTGCTAAGCAACTCAGTGAGACCCTGTCTCTAAAGAAAAAAAATACAAAATAGGGCTGGGGATGCGGTTCAGTGGTCGAGTGCCCCTGAGTGCAATTCCTGATACCAAAAAAATAAAATTAAATTAAAATAAATAAAGGATGGAAACTTACAGATAATATTAAAAACAATGTAATACATACCGAAAACTCATCTTCCTATTTGGCTACATTTTACTAGTAGCTACTCTTAGGGTTATCTCCATCCGTCGCATCTATATGGTGGGAATACCTCACTTTCAATCCTCATCTAGTGCTGTCTCATGAGTACCTTGAAATTGGCTGTATTTACACTGTGGAAATCAGCAAATGGCACAATTCAGAACTTGGTTTTTTTGTTTTTATTTTCTGGAGAGCCCGTTGTTAAGCATTGACCAACACACCACTGGAGGAGTGAGATTGCGTACTTCCACATAGAGACAGCTAACCTGGTTCTTCCAGCAAACAGAAGAAAAAAAGAAGCTTTTTCTGATGACTTCTAATTCTCTCTCACGCTGAGGCTCAAGTGTGCAGGAGCCAGAGAAGGAGGCAGCATCAAGGGCTGGATCTTCACCAGCAGGAGAGGACCAGATATGGCCCTCATCTTCCTGCTTTCCCAGGAGGGAGACCAGCACCAAGTGGCCCTGTGGCAGGAAGAACTGTCTACATCAGTGCTTCTCAGATCACCTGGGGATCTCGTTGAACTGATTCTGAGTCAGTAGGTCTGGAGTAAGGCTTGGGGTTTCTAACAAGTTCCAGGGAGTACTGAGATTGCTGGTTCAGGATGTCGGAGCAGTAAAGTCCTTAGGGGCCAAGAGAGGACAGGCTGGCCTGCATGTCAGGAGAGAGAGGAGGATGGGTCAGGAGGGTGCTAGAGAAGTAGTGGAGGCACGGTCAGTCAGGGCCTTAGGGTGTAAGAAGCGGCTTGGATATTATTCCAGTGCATCAGTGGGATCTGCTGAAGGCCTTTATGCTGACTGGGGGTGGGAATGACTTTTTAAGATCTGTTTGTTCTTTCGAATCATCTGGCTGCTGGTTGGGTGGGCAAATCCACAGCGGGCAGACCTCCTGAGACGCTGTCATGCCAAAGGCAGCCAGAGATGACGTGCCTGGAGGGCGAGGTGACCCAGGAGAGGGAGAGAAGTGGGCAGATTCCAGATGTGTTTTGAAGATAGAACTGAAAGACCCGCTAATGGGTCAGACCTGGGGAGTGAGGCCTCAGGAGGAACGAAGTGGGCCCTGGGGCTTTGTCCTGAACAAGTGAGGGTTTCCTGTGACCCTGTACTGCGCTGGAACAGGAGCAGGGAGGGCATGTCCGAGGCAGTTCCCTGTGAGGCTGGGGTCAGAGGAGGGTCTTGGCTCCAAACAAGGAGTTGTTCGCATGCACATTTTTAAGCCCATGGGAGGGAGTACAGATAGAAGAGAGTGGACAGTCTAGGAGGATCCCTGAGGGACCTGTAGTTGGGGACTGTGTAGAAAGAACAAGAACAAGAGCTGGGAGCCGGGAGGCAGCAGGTACTGTCCCCTCCTGTGACTTGAAATAGGGGCGTCCCTGCAGGGCCGACCACTCAAATAGTTGACATCTTGCTTTTTTTTTTTTCTTTTTGTAATTCTGGCATCATGGAATCACTTTAAAAGAGAAGAGAAGGGTAAAAGGTGCTTTCGGAGTGAAGGTGTACCTCAGGGCACAGGACAGCGGGAGGGGGCCACCTCTTCCCCTTCCTGCCCTGAGCACATTGTCCCTATGAACCTACTCCTCTAATAACTTATTCATGTGTCCCACATGATGATTTTCTCATAATTTGTTTATTACTATTTTTATTTTTATGATCACATTAGATTTTTTTTTTTTTTTTACACATGGGAGCCTGTGGGGCACATCTTTGTTTATTAGTTTATAACGGAAAATGAATATTTTATACAGGAACATTTTGAACACAGGCAGAATAACTCTTAACCCTATTTCTTTTTAGGCAAAAAAATTTTATTATCTTCCTTTCTTGGGCTTCTGAGCACTGTGCAAACGAGGCCTCAGCAATGAGAGCCATCAATTATTAATAACCATTCAATGAGCAGGGAGCTGGGTTCTCCCCCGAGTGTGTTTCATAACTGGGGAGCAGGACAAGAACCTCTGCTCCTTCCTGGGTCTACCACACAAAGCAGAGCCTGGTTGGAATACTGGGACATCCCGGAGCCACAGCGACTGGCCCTGCCCTGTGGGTACCTAAGGAGGGGCACCCTGGGCTCATGACATCCTCTTGGATTAATAGAATGAGCCCATCCTCCCGGGACTTGCTGGCAGGGGCCTGTGATGCTGATGTTCTCTGTGAGCTGGGGAAGGAGGCTATACTTGGAGTTTGTCCCCTTTGCTATCCGTTAGGCTGCCTCGTGTCCCCTCCACATTCGTATGTGGAAACTCCAAGGCCCTGTAGCTCAGAACGGGACCAGATTTATAAATACAGCCTTTGAAAAGGTGATTGAGTTAAAATGAGGTGGACCTTGATACAATACAGCTGGTGTCCTGAAAAGAAGAAATGCAGACTTCTTTTCTTTCCCTCCCCAACCTCCCTTATTGTGTGTCAACATACAGGTATCAGAGAGGACATTCAACCTTTGGTTTTGGGGGACTGGCTTATTTCACTCAGTATGATAGTCTCTAGTTCCATCCCTTTACTGGCAATTGCCATAACTTCATTCTTCTTTACGACTGAGTAATAATCCATTGTGTATATGTACCACATTCTCTTTTTTAAAAAATATATTTTAGTTATAGATGGACACAGTGTCTTTATTTTGTTTATTTTTATGTGGTGCTGAGGATCGAACCCAGTGCCTCACACTTGAGAGGCAAGCGCTCTGCCACTGAGCCACAACCTCAGCCCCTGTACCACATTCTCTTTATCTCTTCATCTTTTGTAATGAAGGGAAGGGAGGGGGAGGGGACTAGGAAGGACAGTAGAATAAATCAGACATAACTTTCCCATCTCCATATTTGAATACACAACCAAGGTAACTCTGCATCGCGTACAACCACAAGAATAGGATCCTTAGCCGGGCGTGGTGGCGCACGACTGTAATCCCAGCACTCAGGGAGGCTGAGACAGGAGAATCGCGAGTTCAAAGCCAGCCTCAGCAACGGCGAGGTGCTAAGCAACTCAGTGAGACCCTGTCTCTACATAAAACACAAAATAGCGCTGGGATGTGGCTCAGTGGTCGAGTGCCCCTGAGTTCAATCCCTGGTACAAAAAAAAAAAAAAATAGGATCCTAATTAGAGTGAGTTATACTTATTGTATGTATAATGTGCCAAAATTCATTCCACTGTCATGTATATCTAAAAAGAATAAAAGGGGGAAAAAAAAAAAACAGAAGAAATGTGGACACAGATGTAAAATTCACACGACCAGGAGAAGATGAATTAAGCCACTCGGCAAGGCTTTATTGGAAGGCGAGCCCTCGGACCATTTCTCCGTCCATCAGAGCGGGTCAGGAGAAATGGCATCGGAGATTCTGTGCATAGAGAATTTCAGGAAAACTCGCTGATTGACAGGAGGCGTGTCCACTAGGGATGTCACATCTGGCTTGCAGCTCTGCTGACCAGCTTCCTTATTTGGGCATCTTGGACCCTGACCAAACCTGACAACAGACACGTGCAGAGGGAAGATCATGCGAGAGGAGAGGCCGGGGAGAGAGGTCGTGCAGGGCCCAGCGCCTGGGCCTCCGCCTTCCTGCCTCCAGACCACTTTTCTGCTGTGTAAGCCGCCTGGTCCGTGGTGCTCTGTGATGGCAGCGAGAGCAGAATGACACACCATGGGCCCAACCCTCCCGCCATCTGTCTCTCGCCTCCATCCAAGGGGCCTGCCAGGCTGGCCGTTGTTAACGTGTGATCTGAGAAGCTGTGTGGTGGAGAGTGCTGGCACAAGCCACGACATAGCTTCACGTCCTCTGGTCACAAGATGAGAAGCCAGTGGAGGGGATTTGGCATCTCTTGGGTCACCTCTGAGGAGAAGGAACAGGGACACCTCGTCCTGTCCCCACTGACCCAAGGCACCCTACCCTGTCCTCAGGGTGTTTGTCCAAGGCCATTGGTCCTGAGCCTGATCACCCCAGCCTAATTGGAGAAAGAAAGTGGCCTCTCTTCTTGCAGGTGAGGAGGAGCCGGAAACACCAAGGGGGTGGGCGTGAGTGAGAGCAGAGACCTCAGCCCCTGCGCCCCTGCGCCCCTGCGCCCCTGCAGCGTGGGCACATGACAGAGTGTTCTGATTTTTTTTTTTTTTAAGACAATATTGCTCCTGTGTGGATGGAAAGAGCCCAGGGGCAGCGGGGAGAGCTCTGGGAAAACCCATTTCAGGGAGGGGGCTGCCCAGCATAGTTTTCTACCTCTGCCTCCATCAGCCAGGGAAAGGCATTTTTAAACACACTCTGCCGAGCCCACCCTTCACCAGAGGCCAAAGCGATACAATGCCATTGCCTGGAAGCTCCTGATGACCTCGACAAATCAGCCCTTCCCAAGAGGTAGGGAGGGAGGAAGAGGTCCAGAAGGTTCTAGGAGCGAGAAGAAGACTCTCGCCGCGTGCATGAAACCCATTGCTCAGCTGCTTTGGCCCTGCAGCAGCTGGCTGTGGTCCTCCTCATCCCAGGTTGTCTACAGGAAGGAAACTGCCTCGATCCAGCCGTGGAGGCCACCGACTCTGAATTCACCACGCTCAGAGAAGCTGCACAGAGGACTCTTTTTTTTTGATACTGGGGCTTGAACCAGGAACACTTAACCACTGAGCCACATCCCCAGCCCTTTTTATATTTTTATCTTGAGACAGGGTCTCACTGAGTTGCTTAGGGCCTCAATAAGTTGCGGAGGCTGGCTTTGAACTTGAGATCTTCCTGCCTCAGCCTCCTGAGCCGCTGGGATTATAGGTGTGCACCACCGCACCTGGCGTGCAAAGGACTGTTGATCCACCAATTCAGAAAGGCCTTGGAGACCAGAGGACAGTTGGAGCCAAGCAGAGAGAGTACTGGTCTTCCTCACATCCCAAGGACTGGCCTGGTCTCCAGGGTGAAGAAGGCGGGAGAGAGGAGGCCATGCTCCTCGGGGTTCACTTTTCCTCCCTCAGTTCCCAGGGCCTTCACCCTCTTCCTCTCTTCTATAAAAACTGGGGAAAGAGAAGCCAGAGAAAGATTGAATATTCAGCCACCTGCCATCTTTCAATGGCTAAACAGCTGCTAATTGCCGGTTTTGTTTTAAATATATATATATTTTTTAGCTGTAGATGGACATAATGTCTTTATTTTATTGCTTTGTATGTGGGGCTGAGGATCGAACCCAGGGCCTCACGCATGCGAGGCAAGCGCTCTACCGCTGAGCTACAATCCCAGTTCCCTAATTGCCGTTTTTAAAAAATATTTGTTTTGTTGTAGATGAACACAATACCTTTATTTATTTATTTTATGTGGTGCTGAGGATCGAACCCAGTGCCTCACACATATGAGGCAAGTGCTCTACCACTGAGCCACAACTCCAGCCCCTAACTGCAATTTTGACAAAGCATAAATCAGAAATAAACTTCAGCTACAAAAAATAAAAATAAAAAAAGCCAAAGCAGTATTCTAAGTATGTATTATCTGATAGGAAGTTTAGAAGAGCCAATGACACCTGCTCAGTACCCCCTCAGTCACCCCAAAAGAGCCAACTTCCTGGTTGAAGCTAAGAACTGCCCTCAATTTATCCAGCATCCCACAGATTACATCTTATGTAATATGTTTTTAAGTTAGATGTGGGGCCCACTAGGCCCCTCTGCAGTGTTCTTAGTGAACAGCATAGACAGGTGAGGGACATAAGCTCTGAGTTTACATGTGTTTCTCCTTGTACCCCAGCTCTGTGACTCAATATGTGTGGCCTTGGGTGAATAAGAATTTTTCTGTGCCTTAGTTTACTCACACAAAAAAAATGGGATAATAATGGTAACTCTCTTCTAGGGTTTGGTGAGGATTAAATTAGTTGGTACATAACCTGAGCATCTTGTAAGAGGGTTTACTGTATTGTCATCCTGATTAGCTATATGAGCCTTGGTGGAGTCATCAATACCTACTTTACATAATTATTGTAAAGATTAGATGAAATACTGAATATGTCATGCATATCACACATAGTAGGTGCTCAACTAATGTTTGTTCCTTTCCCCTTCTGCTATTTCAGGGAAACTGGTAATTGGGTACCACTTGATTTGGCAGGTGTCTATGATGCTATACCGATGTCTTTCATATCTGAACACAGCCCAGTAGCCAAAATGAGTATTTATGAAAGCACAAGTATTGTGTGAAATCTTTTAGCGTGTGATTGTCTGTGATTGGCTCCTTTTCCACTTAGCCCGGCATCTTCAAGACCTGGTTTTAAAGTAAATAATACATGGCCAAAGGTCAATGAACAGCACCTGGCACAAAGTAGGGAAGCTCAATAAATGCTTACGGAATTGAGATAGAATTTTGAATTCTAAATGATCTCCCTGAGTCATGGAGAAAACTCCATTATGTTCATTTCATTTTTTAAGAAAGGAGAAAAATCAAATGATAGAGCATTTTGCAAATTTTCCATTCTGCATAGAGAAAACCTAAGATTAGTGCTTCGGGTCATCTCAGCTGCTAGAAATCTAGCTTTCTACAGTGGCTTGTTCTCAAACTCTAAATGGTGAGTGGATATTTTGCTGTGATGTGTGTTTACTCCATCTTGTTTTTGGTGTTTGCAGTTCTAGAGATGGAACCCAGGGTCTCACCCAGGCTAAGCAAGTGTCCCACCACCGAGCCCCAGCCCCAGCCCTTTTTTTAGTATTTTATTTAGAGTTAGAATCTTGCTGAGTTGCTGAGGCTGGCTTTGAACTTGTGATCCTCCTGCCTCAGCCTTCCAAGCTACTGGGATTACAGGTGTAGGCCACCGTGCCCGGCCCCAGCTCCCTTCTAAAAATGATTATTTTATTTTGAGACAGGGTCTCGTTAGGTTGCCCAGGTTGGCCTCAAATGTGCAATCCTCCAGCCTCCTGAGTAGCTGGGAGTATAGGTGTGTGCCACCGTGCCCAGAACACACAGTTTTTATTTGGTTCATTTGTTCACCTTTAAAGGTACGTGATGCTATCAAACTTCATTCCATGCATCTGTACTGCTGGCATCTATCTCCTTTCTGTCTCTCTCATTTCCCCTGTCACTTTATTAGTAATGACGTCCACTCTCTCCTGGGTTGAGTGCTTTGTTCATTTATTCAGGACTCTCTCCTATTATCACTGATGAAAACTTAAGATATACTGGCCCAAGGCCAGTCTTTGAAAACACCCTTTGTATGTCTTCTCTGACCAACCTGGTGACCATATCTTCCTGGTTTACTGAGAGGTTTATGTGGTGTAGGTTTAAACCCTGTGTTGAAGTTAAGATATCACACGAACAGCAACCTTGGATTTACCAAACGTAGAGCCAGTAGTTGGAATTTTATGAATCCATCAGGATTGGTTTCTCCTGTAGCCTTTCTGAAGAGCAATTTCTATTTATTCCTGGGAGGGTTAGGCAGAGAGGACTATGATCAGGTATCGTGAGGATTAGAGAATTATTTTCAGTTTATTTTTAGTGATCTTGCAATTTTTCCTAAAGTGACTAAAACAATGGCAATTGTTTAGTTACTTTAAATCCCCAGGGCTGCTAGTATGCTTATATCTCGTTTCAATATATAGTAAATGAGTTTTTTCTCTACTCCTATATTATCTTCTCCAAATTCCTAATTCCAATATCCACTCCTCACACAACCCAGAGTCCATCATTGGCAGTAGAGGTTGTAAACCAGGTTGAACTTGAGGTGTGGCACTGTCTCCTATGTGCACCCCACATGGTCCTGACTTCCCCCACAGTCCCAGGAACACACAAGAATTGCTTTCAAGATGGTACATGGCCAGGAGGCTGAGGCGGGAGGATCCTGAGTTCAAAGCCAGCCTCAGCAACTTAGTGAGGCCCTAAGCAACTTAGAAAGACCCTGTCTCTAATAAAATGTAAAAAGGGGCTGGAGATGTGGCTCGGTGGTTAAGTGTCCAGGGTTCAATCCCTGGTACCAAACAAAAAACAAAAAACAAAAACAAACATCAAGATGGCACCTGGCAGCCCAAGGACCTGTGTAAGTAGCCTCCAACAGGTTGGGTTGTCATCTGCAGCCTAGTGTCCAGCTGTGTCTAGACCCAGCCCCTCCTTCTAGAAGTTTCTCCCACCACCTGTTCCTCTCCAGGCTCCCCACTTCCCTTGCTTTTGGTTTCCTGCTTCTCCCATGGTGCTTTACTTCTGGTTGATTATAACTGGCAGGCAGCCAGAAGCTAGTGGAGGCCAGAAGTCCAGACTGTGGCAGGTTTCCCTCTTAGGACTGTGGTGGGACCCATCATCTTGCATGTTGTGTGGGACTTCCTCATTCTTAGAGCTCACTCACACTTGACCCCCAGGGCTGACGAGTTTCCCAGTCTTGGTATGGTTTCCTTCTCTGGAAAACGTCTGGCCCACTCCCCATTGTCTATAGTCCTGCACCCTAATTACAAAACTTGGAAAATCACACCTAGTGTTCCAAAGAAAAATAAATAGCACCCCTGTATGTGCCCATAGTCCATCCATTCTTAATCCACTTCTGAAATGCAGTTGTCATTTGGTTCTGAGATGGGATGACACCAAAAGTATTCATTCACAGTGGGGTCGACAACTGTCAGACCCTTCTAGAAGGGTGATTCTCTAATACCTATCTCGGCCACTTAGATACCCTTAGAGTTGCTCATTTCACTCCCAGGAGTTTATCCTAAAGATATCAACAGATGTGCATCAACATTTGCACACAAGAATATTCTGTATGTCGTAGGCAGCACAATTAATAATTACTCAGAGGCGGATTGTCTTTAAATGCAAATGTATATTTAATCACACCAATCATCAAATGTAAACAATTAATGCAAAAAGTGTTGGGTGTGCTGGAGCACCCCGACTAGCATTCAATGAGCACTAATTAAACACTACAGGTAAGTCACACTATCCTAGGGCAACTAAACACTACCAGCAATTCACACAATCCTAGGGCAACCATGAGCCCCAAACACCTCTGGTGCCATGTGACTTCTTAGCCAAAGAGCAGACGTTGTCCTTGTCCGGTGGTTCTCTTCAGCCGACGGCTGGACGTCAGGAAATGGTGGAGTTGATCCAAGCGCGGACAGCAAGGTGGTCAGTCTCACTGATGTCCTTGGAGCAAAAGCCCCCAATGTGGCAGGACAAGCAGTTTAAATGCAATTCCAAGTTGGTGGTGTGAGCTGGTGATTGGATACACCCAATGAAGGTCAATGTCCATTGGTTATGTCCAGTGAGATGATGTAATTGCAACTGGGTATATTCTTTGCATATGTGCATGGAGCTGTGCTCCCTATCAACTGTAACTGGTCATTGCTACGCATGCCTATGGCTAGGTGCCCCTTACAGCTCCTTACCAACTGACTGCAAGCAGGCATGACCAAGCGTGTCAATGGCTGCTGTTCCTTATGACCAGCAACTTAATGAGTCCTGGCATGTCCAGGCATGTCTACGGCATATGCTCCTTACAATGTGGAATTTCTATCCTGGGAAAATTTGGAGAGAGTCTAACTCAAAAAGCGGGACTCTACATAAAACATAATATTAATACAGTGAAATATTATACAAGGATGAAATTATTTTTGAACAATATTTTTAAAATACATTGCAAAATTTTTAAATATTTTAAAATTAAGAATATATTGGCAAAGAACAGCATATAATGTTATTTGGGTAATAATGTTATCTCAATTTTGTGAAAAGAAGGAAAAGCATTTGCATAGAATCGTGCTTAAGGCAAACAAAAAGTATGGCTAGTGTGTGTCTCGGTGTAGTAGACTTACTTTCAAATGTATTTTTCAGTATTTTATTCAGTATTCTATAATGAATGGGTTACTTTCTGAGCTGGGAATTTAGGGATCCAGAGAGAACCCTGAACCTCAAAAGAGAAAGGCTCAGAGAGGTTGAAATGCAGCACAGCTGGTAAGCAGCCCTGCCCCCGCCCTTGCCTGCAGCTTGCTGATTGGCTGATGGAAAAGCCACAAACCCACAAGACAAAGGAGGCCTCAGAGGGCAGCGCTCATTTTGACCCCGGCCCATTTTGATGCACACAGCCCTGGGTGGAGCATTAGGAAGCTAATGGGACTGGTAGCAGGATTTGAATGTTCCAGGTTGAACTGCAAGTGCTTGGAAAACAGGTGTATGTGTGCATACCCCCGCCCTGATTGCACCTGCTGTTCAGCTATCTGGCTTCTCCTCCTCTATAAATATGAAAACCTGGGCCAGGACAGGGTGGCTCACTTTTATTTTTTTATTTTTACCTTATTTGTTCTTTTTAGATATACAAAACACTAGAATGTATGTTGGCATATTATACGTACATGGAGTAAAACTTATTCCAATTACGATTCTATTCTTGTGGTTGTACATGATGTGGAGTTACCCTGGTCATGTATTTAAATATAAGGCTTGGAAAGTTCTGTCGGATTCATTCACCTGTCCTTCCTATTCTCCCCCTCCCTTCTCTTCATTCCCTGTTGTCTAATCCAATGGACTTCTGTTCTTCCCTCCCTACTCTCCCTTGTTGTGGGTTAGCATCCACATATCAGAGAGAACATTTGACCTTTGGTTTTGGGGGATTGGCTTATTTCACTTAGCATGATATTCTCTGATTACATCCATTTATCAGCAAATATCATAATTACATTCTTCAAAATGGCCATACTACCAAAAGCACTATACAGATTTAATATAATTCCTATTAAAATTCCAGTGTTTTTCATAGAAATAGAAAAAGCAGTCATGAAATTCATCTGGAAAAATAAGAGGCCCAGAATAGCCAAAGCAATCCTTAGCAAGAAGAGTGAAGCAGGAGATATCACAATACCAGACCTTAAACTATACTACAGAGCTGCAGTAACAAAAATAGCATGGTATGGTCACCAAAATAGGCATGGAGACCAATGTACAGAATAGAAGACACGAAGATACACCTACATAAATATAGTTATCTTATACTAGGCAAAGGTGCCAAAAATATACATTAAAGATAGTCTTACCAGGCACAGTGGCGCACACCTATAATCCCAGCACTTTGAGAGGCTGAGACAGGAGAATCGCGAGTTCAAAGCCAGCCGCAGCAATGGTGAGGCGCTAAGCAATTCACTATAAGACCCTGTCTCTACAAAACACAAAATAGGGCTGGGGACGTGGCTCAGAGGTCGAGTACCCCTGAATTCAATCCTCGGTACCAAAAAAAAAAAGATAGCCTTTTCAACAAATGGTGCTGGGAAAACCAGAAATCCACATGTAGAAATATAATTCAAGACCTGCTTATAGTTTAAAATTTTCTAGTTGGGGGTGTAACTTAGTGGTAGAGCTCTTGCCTCGCAAGTATGAGGCCTTGGGTTTGATCCCCAGAACTGCAAAATAAATAAATAAAATAAAATAAAGTCTTCTAGCAACCACCTTAAAAGGCAAAAATAAAAAGGGTAAAATTAGCCAGGTACAGTGGTGCACACCTGTAATCCCAGTGACTCAGGAGGATGGCGAGTTCAAAGCCAGTCTCAGCAATGGTAAGGTGCTAAGCAACTCAGTGAGACCCTGTCTCTAAATAAAATACAGAATAGGGCTGGGGATGTGGCTCAGTGGTCAAGTGCCCTTGAGATCAATCCCTAGTGCCAAAAAAAGGAGGGAAGGTAAAATTAATTTGAAGGATATATTTTATTTTTATTTAAAAAAAAATTTTTTTTTTAGTTGTAGATGGACACAATGTCTTTATTTTATTGCTTTGCATGTGGTGCTGAGGATCGAACCCAGGGCCTCACGCATGCAAGGCAAGCGCTCTACCGCTGAGCTACAATCCCAGCTCCTGAAGGATATATTTTATCTAATGATATATCAAAAATAAACATTTAAATATGTAGGTGATAAAAATACTATTGAGATATGAGCCAGTAATCCCAGCTACTTGGTAGGCTGAGGCAGGGCCTTGCATATGCTAGGCACATGCCCTACCACTGAGCCACACCCTAACCCTATAAAATGCTTTTAATTAAAGTTTGCACATGGTTTCTTCTAGCTAACAGATTACAGTACAGTGTAAGCCTAACTTTGGAGTGCGCTAGAAAACAAAAAAACATTCATGAGACTCGCTTTATTATGCTACTTGCTTTGTTACAGGAACTGAACCCGCCCTCTCACTGAGGTTTCTCAGGAGGCTAAGTTCCCCAAATATTGAGTGCTCTATGCGCTCGTGGTCCTCCCCTCCCCTTTGCACAGGAGAATAGCCGGCCCACTTCTATGGCTTGCACGGTCCAGATACATGAAAAACCCTTGTTCTATTTCCATCCAGCTTCCTCTGCAGGAGGGGTATGGTTTTTAGTCATGCGTCATTTGAAATCATATGATAGACAGTTTGTAAGTAGCCAAGGCAGAAATTGGCAACTGGAGCCCGGATTCTAAAACTATCTCCCTGCCCCTCCAATGCAGAGGGGTCAGAGAATGCAGATATTCAGAGGCTTGTCCCAGGAGCCAGCAAAAAGACACAGACATTTGGGCAGGAAATGCACACGAGGTAGTCATTTCCACGGGGGCTCGCTGAGCACCAATCTGCTTGTGATATGAATCACTCATGGGTCCTCCATCCCCCCTGAGGGTTTTATTTTTTTATTTTTGGTTGTAGATGGACACAATGCCTTTATTTATTTTATGTGGTGCTGAAGAGCAAACCCAGTGCCTCACACATGCCAGGCAAGCGCTCTGCCACTGAGCCCCATCCCCAGCCCCCCAACCTGATGTCGAAAGCTGATGTCGGGACAGGCCCCATGGTGCCCCCCTTTGACCCCCGAGCTCAGCAGCTGTGTACACAGTCGGTGCCCATCTTAGAACCCAGTCCTCTCCATGGTATGAACTCACCCAAGTGGGCCTAGGGCTGGTGATTGGCACCAAATTGGCCACTATGATTAGGTTTCCATGTCCAGCTGCCAGAAGACAAATGAATCCAACCAGCAGTCAGTGCACTGCTCAGCTCTGGGTCATTTATGGAATAGCTATATGCTGTTCCTCTTTCTACAAAGAATTTCTACAAAGAGCCACTTCATTAGTGGCCCTGTGTTGAATTGACAAAATTGTGCTTGAATTTCATGTTGTAGATGTCCTGGTCAGAAGTGGCCAATTCCTGTAGGGTCCAAACAGTTCTGTCGATGAAGAGAAAGGCAAGAGGGAGTGGTGGGGACTGTGGCTAAGTTAAGAGCCTCAGCTGCTGCATGAGCCACACAGGTGTTGCAATGCCATACCTGGTGTAGCACAGCCTCGGATTGATCACAAAAAGTCAGAATCCCAGACTTTCTTTTTTTTTTTTAGTCCTAGGGATTGAACTCAGGGGTACTCGACCACTGGGCCACACCCTCAGCCCTATTTTGTGTTTAATGTAGAGATAGGGTCTCACTGAGTTGCTTAGCGCCTCGCCGTTGCTGAGGCTGGCTTTGAACTCACGATTCTCCTGTCTCACCCTCCCTAAGTGCTGGGATTACAGGCTTGTACCACCGTGCCCAGCAGAGACCCAGATTTTAATGTGGAAGTCTCCTGAGCTTCGGAATGTTGGACTGAATAAACCTGTGGATGGGCCCAGTTCCGCCAGGCTGTTTGTGATCTCTGACCTCACTTGTTTACTTGTAGAAGAGGTAGTTTTTCGTGGAAGAAACTCTTAACTTCCATTTCTCCCGCCTTTCCTTTTGTTCCCTCTACCTTCGTCCCTCCTTGCATGGTGCAAAGCACTTGTACCAATTATGATTTTTAAAATGAGACGTGAACTTACCACTTTGATCACTGTTGCAGATTTTTCTCCCTGTGTTTTTCTCCTTGTTTCTCCAAGTTCTCCAGACCGTAGGAGAACTAGGGGAAGCGTGAGCAGGAGTCCCACTGGCCTGTTTCTGACCACATGTCCCCACTGATTAAAAAAAAAAAATGTAGCTAAATCTCTCTTCCTGTTTCACCTTCTGTATTACCCTGGCATTACCAGCACAGCAGAAGCTCAGAAGAGGAGGGGAAAGAATTTGTGTTAGGCTCCAGGTCTCTGCTTTAAGGTGACATGAAAGCAGGTAAAGACACATCCAAACTCCTCTCTGTGCATTCTCCACCACAGGTGGCTGAGGCCCCAGCTGGCCATGCTCCTGGCTCTTTCTGTGTCCGCCATCTCTGGGACACTTTTCCTTGTGTGGAGCTGGCCACGATGAGGCCACCGCCTCCATTCAACCAGAGGATGTGTCTTTGATGATATGCTCTGAGGTCCTGGAGAATCCTAGGTTCTTTCTGCCCAGTACCCAAAATCTTCTAGTAGAATTTATTTTGGTAAATGGCTATTTTGATGTTAACAGGCTGTTTATTTGGGTCTTTGTTTTTAAGTTTCTTTTTCTATAATATTGATACATAGACTGGCTCTATCAACAAGAAGTAGATCCAGATTACTTTTTTTAATTGACAGAAACTATTTATGGGTATAACATGTTTTGATATATGAATGTATTGTGGAATGGCTAAATTAAACTTATTAATATGTGCAATCTACTCTGTTAACAGTTTTCAAGAATAAAATATGCTGTTATTAACTATAGTCATATGCTATAAAATTGATCTCTTATACTGAATCCTGTGTAACTGAAGGTTTGAACCCTTGACCAATTTCTTCCCACTCCCTGCCCCACCTTCTACCCTCTGCTGATACGAGTTCAAACTTTTTAATTTAATTTTTTGGTACCAGGGATTGAACCCAGGGATGTTTAGCCACTCACTGAGTCATATCCCCCAACCCTTTTTCTGTTTGTTTTTTTTGGGGGGATGATTACTGGGGATTGAACTCAGGGGCACTCGACCACTGAGCCACATCCCCAGCCCTGTTTTGTATTTTATTTAGAGACAGAGTCTCACTGAGTTGCTTAGTGCCTCACTTTTGCTGAGGCTGGCTTTGAACTCACAATCCTCTTGCCTCAGCTTCCTGAGCCGCCTTTTTCTATTTTTCATTTTGAGCACTGAGTTGCTTAGTGCCTCCCTAAATTGCTAAGACTGGTCTCAAACTTGCGATCCTCCTGCCTCAGCCTCCTGAGTCACTGGGATTACAGGTATGCACCACCACGCCCAACCGCATTCAACGTTTTCTAGATTCCACATATAATTGAGATCATGCAGCATTTACCATTCTGTTTCTGGCTTGTTCCACTTAGCACAGTGTCCTCCAAGTTCATCTACACTGTCGCCAATGTCAGAACTTCCTTCCTCTCTAGGAATGAATAGTGTTTCATTCAGTTTTTTATTCATGCATCCAATGATTAGATTGCTTCCAAACCTTGAATAATGTAAAAAGTGCTGCTATAAATGGGAATGTGGATCTTTCTTGAACACACTGATTTCGTTTTCTGTGCACATATACAGAGTGATGAGGAACCTCCATGCTGCATCCCATAATACTATACTAATGGACACTCCCCCCAGCAGTATAGCAGGGTCCCTTTTGATCTACACATGCCACTTTCTTAATGATGCTCAGGAGTCATGCACGTTTTGGGGCATTGAAGGAAGACAGTTGAATTTGCAGAGATGGGTGAAGAGACCCTGTGTGAAGCCATATTTCCTTCCACCTGTGTATAAACCAAGACGTGAACGGGAAGTTCAGGGGTGGACTACGCCAGGAGCCCACGTGACCCTGAGGTCAGGTGGCAGGCTGGGATGTCAGCCCCACACATCTTCTGTACTGGTCAACATAGGGGAAGAACAACTCCCTAAAAAATGCTCTACCTGTGGCACATACAGCACATGATATGATGGCAGACTTTTCCTGTTGCTCTGGGTCCCACCCACACGTAGGGAATTTGTTCTTTAAAGGTGTGTCTGCCCAGTCCTGGAGCTTGTGGGATTTCGTTAGCTATACGTGGCTAGTGGCCCTAATAAAGACATTTCAAATTTCTCTCTTGGAAACAGCTTAATCCACACTCTTTGGAATTTGATGTAGTCAGAAATTGTGTCTTATACTTTCTTTTTTTCTTTTTTTTTTGGTACCAGGGATTAAACCCAGGGGTGCTTCACCAGTGAGCCGCATCCTCAGCCCTTTTTATTTTTTATTTTGAGATGGAGTCTCACTGAGTTGCTTAGGGCTTCGCTAAATTGCTGAGGCTGGCCTTGAACTTGCGATCCTCCTGCCTCAGCCTCCCAAGCTGCCGGGATTACAGGTGTGCGCCACCGTGCCTGGTTTACACACACATTTTTTTGTCTCTGTGTTTTCTCTTGGACCATACAGAGTTATATTTTGTGATCTCCCAAGTTGACTGTCTCCACATCCCACGCCTGGGGCATGTGGTGCTCCTCTAGGACTCCCCAGGATGGGGGTACACTTCTTTTATCTCACGCTTTGTTACTCGGCTTCCTCTAGCACCCCTTAAATTCTAGTTTAGGGAACACGGCACTGTCCCATTTTTCCAATGAGCACATGTCTTTTTGTATTCTGAGTTCTCAGTGTTTCCCAGTTCCGTGCATTAAGGTACGTTTTATAGCTGACAGATGTGGGGCACGTGTTTGAGGCACCTGGGTTCTCCTGAGTGCACCTCCGAGGGTATCATGATCAGGACCTGTGGCTGATTTTCTGCCAGCTGCAGCCTTCGGAGAGGCTACCCTGGAGAACTGGCCATACAGGAAAACACGGTCACACCACCTGGTCAGTCGGTAGTCAAAATCCATGTCCCCTGCAGCAGGGGCCTCCCACTGCTGGGTCATCTGGGATTCTCTGCCTCTTGGCATTGCTCTCCCTGGTGCTCACCTTGTCTTCCTGATGACTCTGGAGCAGGCATTTTGAAAATCTGCCTCCCAGCCCTGGTCAACTGGAATGAAGCTGGGCACCTGGCCGGAGCTGGCTGCTCATATGGCCTCGCCTCACTCCTAGCAACAATCCAGTGATTCAGGGTGGGGTCTAGACTCACACTGGGCCAATCAGCCTCCTTGCCTGGGATTTTTTTTTGGGGGGGGGCAGGTACTGGGGGTTGAACTCAGGTGCTTTACTACTGAGCTACTTTCCCAGCTCTGTCCCCTACCTCCGCTGCCTTTTTAAAAAAATATTTTTAGTTGTAGATGGACACAATACCTTCATTTTATTTATTTTTATGTGGTGCTGAGGATCAAACCCATTGCCTCACACAATGTAGCCACTGAGCTACAACTCCAGCCCCAGCTTCTGCTGCCTTTTAAATTTTTTTTTTTTTTTTAAATTTTGAGACAGGACCTTGCTAAGTTAATGAGGCTGGCCTCGAACTTGTGATCCTCCTGCCTTGGCCTCCCAGGTTGCTGGAATTAGAGGCATGCACCACTGTGCCCATCTTGCCTAGGATTTTAAAAGAATGTCAGCCCAGTGGATGGACCTGTAACCTGAGACTGCACAGAAAGAAGCAGGTCCATGATTAGCAAGAAGAGTGAGGCCCCCCGGACTCACAGGTACTCGACCACTGAGCCACATCCCCAGCCCTATTCTGTGTTTCATGTACAGACAGGGTCTCACTGAGTTGCTTAGCGCCTCACCATTGCTGAGGCTGGCTTTCAAGTGGAGATCCTCTAGCCTCAGCCTCCCGAGTTGCTGGGTTTACAGGCATGTACCACTGTGCTTGGCTCAAGATTTAGCTTTTATAGGGCTGGGATTGTGGCTCAGTGGTAGAGCACTTGCCTCACATGCGTGAGGTACTGGGTTCAATCCTCAGCACCACATAAAAATAAATAAAATAAAGATATTGTATTCATCTATAACTAAAAAATAATTTTAAAAAATGATTTAGCTTTTACAGATACTGCCAGAAAGTTTCCCAAAGCTGTTGCATTCTTTACCCGCTGACTGGCAGTGTAGATTTCTAGCTACTCTATATTCTCAGCAATGTTTGGCACTGTCGGTCTTTTTTGTCTTACAGCAGTGGACAGTGGCTGTGGAGAGGTATCACACTCTAGTTCTTTTTTGGGGGGAGCAGATACTGAGGATTGAACTCAAGGGCACTCGACCAATGAGCCACATCCCCAGCCCTACTCTGTGTTTTATGTAGAGACAGGGTCTCACTGAGTTGCTTAGTGCCTCGCCGTTGCTGAGGCTGGCTTTGAACCCGCGATCCTCCTGCCTCAGCCTCCTGAGCCACGGGGATTACAGGCGTGCGCCACCGCTCTTGGCTCTCCCTGACATTTTTCTCATGATCAAGGAGCTTGAACCCCTTTTCAGGTACTGATGACCGTTTCAATATCGTCCGTAATGAAGTGCTTGTTCCAGCCTTCCGTCCGTCTCCTATTGGGCCAATTCCCTCATACTTATTGATTGGCATGCACTATTTTTTTCTGGATATAAGTCCTCTGTTCTATGTTGCAAATATCTTCTCCTATCCATGGTTTTTCCTTTTTATTCTTTTTTTTTAAATATTTTTTTTAGTTGTAGATGGACACAAATATCTTTATTTATTTTTATGTGGTGCTGAGGATTGAACCCAGTGCCCCACGCATGCGAGGCAAGCACTCTACCACTGAGCCATAATCCCAGCCCCTTTCCTTTTTATTCTTTTACCAGTGTCTTTTGGTGAATGATTTTTTTTTTTTAAATAAGAGAAAAACCTTTCCATTTTTTTTCTTTTATGGTGAGGGCTTTTTACATTCTGTTGAATAAATCTTTGCCCTGAAACCATGGAATTTCCTCCCCTGCTTCTAAAACTTTGTTTTACTGGCCTTGGTCAGGTCAGTGGTCTAGCCCCTAGTCCCACCTACTAATTCTGTGTGGTAACTCTCTCTCTTTTTTTTTTTTTTTGGTACAGGGGATTGAACTCAGGGGCACTCGACCACTGAGCCACACCCCCAGCCCTATTTTGTGTTTTATGTAGAGACAGAGTCTCACTGAGTCGCTTAGCGCCTCGCTGTTGCTGAGGCTGGCTTTGAACTCGCGATCCTCCTGTCTCAGCCTCCCAAAGTGCTGGGATTACAGGCGTGTGCCATTGCGCCCAGCTCTGTGTGGTATCTTGTGTGGCCCATGTCTATACTTGTGATTATCATCCTAGCTGGAACACCCAACTAGAAAAAAGCAGTATCTATGAAACTTCATATTTGGCCGGAAGTACCCAAAACCAGAGAGCAACAGCTTCAACAAAGTAGGGTAGTGGTTCTCATTTGCTGCTGTGACACAGAATCATCTGGAAGCTTTGTAAAACTGCATGTTGGAGCTGTACCCCATATCCATTACCTCAGAATCTATTGAGGTTAGATGCAGGTAGCAATAATTTATAGCTCCTCTGGTAAGGCCATTGGGCTGCCAAAGATGGGAACTACTGATTAGGAGCTTTATTTATTTTTTTCCCAAAGCAAGAAATCTGAAGTTAGGCAGTTCAGGGCTGATGTGGCAGTTTCACAAAGCATTAGGGACCCAGGCATCTCCCAGACCTACACTCCACTTTTTCCTCATAGTCATAAAATGACTGCCAAAGCCCCAGGCATCAGTTCTAAAGAAAACACAGAGATAATTTCCTGAAAAGCTGGGCCCAGGTGGGAAAACTACACTTTGGTGGAGTAGCCGTGACCCAGGACTAGTTCTGCCAGTTTATTACATAGGGTTTCATTACTCAAATAAGAAGGAAGAAAGAAGCCAGAGGTAAAAGCCACACCTAGCAACTTCTGATTAATTATGAATGACAGGGACTTCATTGTATTGTCACTCATCTGCAAGGTTAGACTGGGAAATATATTTACGTAGTGAGCATATTGCCATTCCTTGAAGATTGGAGTTCCATTAGTGAGGAAGAGTGGATAATTATTATTGGACAGGCAACTATTTCTGCTACAAAGGTGCCTATCAAAACCCAACAGAAGCTCATTAGAGTTTCCTTGTGCCTCAGTCCTTGTGGACTATCGTAATAAAATATCATAAACTGGGTAGTTTTTACAAACAACAGAAATTTATTTTGCATAGTTTGAGAGCCTGGCGAGTCCAAAATCAAGGCATCGGCAGATTCCATGCCTGGCGAGGGCTGCGCATAGATGGCCATCTTTACACTGGGTCCTTTTATGGTGGGAGGGGTGAGGGGTCTCTCTGGCACCTCTTGGATTGATTAATTGATCCACATTAGCATTGGGGATTGAGCCCAGGCACACTTTAGCACTGTGCTACATCCCCAGCCCTTTTTATTTATTTATATTTTCAAGATGGCATCTTCCTAAGTTGCTGAGACTGGCCTCACACTTGCCGTGCTCCATCTTCGGCCTCCAAGTTGCTGGGATTATAGGCGTGTGCCACCATACCTGGCTCTGGGACCTTTTTTATAAGATCAAGATTCCATTCTTGGGGCTCTGCTCTCATGACCTAATCACCTTTCAAAGGTCCCACCTGCATATAGCCTGGCCTTGGGGGATGGGGCTTTGACATAGGAATCTGGAGGGGATGAGAACACTTGGACCGTAGCACCTTCACATCTCTGGAACCCCTTCCACATATAGTATAGGAAACTTTTATGCCATGCATCTGATTGTAAGTAAAACAAGAGTGTGTTTTCTGAGGTCAAGGCAAATCAAGCCTCATGTTTACATGCGTCTTATTGAAAATGAGGTCTTCATCTTAAAGAGACACTTTTTTTTCTTATTTCATATTTAATTTTTAATTTATAAAGGCCCTTATGATTTAAAATCCCATTTTTCTGAACAGTATGAGGAAAAAGAAGCAAGAATGTTTGTGGTAAATTTGCAATGAATTATCATTGCTTATTTTGAAAAAATATCATTGCTTCTTTTAAGAAAAGAAACTGCACATCCTTGGCAAGCTGTGGGACTCTTCCTTTTTGTCAGTAAAACATAACTTCTTATTTCTGAATGATCTCCAAGTTTTGGTTCCAGTTCTTGGTTTTAGTCCCTCATGAAGCCAGGTATGTTCCCTTTTGCATTTAAGCTGGATTGCAGGGGCTCCTGTAACACTTTACCAGAAGGCTGAGGTTATGAGCTTTTGTCATAATGAAGGGGCAGGAGACTTGAGGCATGTCCTCAAGGCAGTTTCAAAAGGTAGGACCATGGAAGGCAACTGATTCAATGTACAAGAAAAGAAAGCACAGCAAGGGCTGAGCCTGAGATGTGGACCACAATGCCCCGCTGAGGAAAGTTGGGAGGTTATATTAGTCTGTTTTCTGTTGCTATAACAAAATACCTGAGGCTGGTAATGCATAAAGAAAGAGGTTTATTTAGATCACAGTTTTGGAAGCTGAAAGTCTGAGTTTGGGTGTTGCCATAAATTTGGCCTCTGGTGAGAGCTTTATGGTGAACAGTGTCACAACAGGAAGGTGTGCAAAGGGGACCATATGATTGCTACAACCCACGCCACATCAACGAAAGATTCTTGAGTAAGCGATGGAACATGAAGAAAAACACAGAGACAAAGAAAACACAGAGATAATTTCATGAAAAGCTGGGGCCAGGTGGGAAAACGGCACTCGGGTGGAGTAGCCACGACCCAGGACTAGTTCTGCCAGTTTATTATATAGGGTTTCATAATCAGGAAGTTAAACTATAGGGGCATTGTAAATTGTCGAAGGCTAGAAAATTGTCAGAGGCTTTTTTGTACACTAAAGAGCTAAAGAGCTAGAAACAGTTCGCAGCAGCGATCCTACTGTTAACAGTGCTAAGAACATTCAGTAATTATCCCGCTGTACCCAGGACACCCATTGTCCTGGGACTTCTGATAACATTAGCATCAGAGCCAAGAGTCAAGGCTGATAATATCATTGCCTTTGGCAAAGAATGTTTCCTGGGCTTGGCTTTGCAGATGCAGCAAGATCAGGTGATGACCAGAGGCTCCGCTGCTATCCACAGGTAATGAGATAGGAGGCCGGTGACAGAGAGGGTCCAGGGTTACTTCATTTAGAAAAATGCATTGTCATGGAACTAACTGGGGTCCCACAAGAACTGGGTTAGCTCCTTCTGAGGGTCATGTTCCTAAGGATGCAATCACCTCCCACTGGCCCCCCTGGTTCCAACACCTCTTGACACTGCCACTCTGGGAACCAGGCTTCCAGCACAGGAACTCTTGAGGGGACACATCGCATGCAAATTGCCCCAGAGGAGAGATATATTTGCGGGGGGAATGATGTGTCTGGTTTTAGAAGGGAAAGAGGATGAGAGCTGGGCCCTCAGATTTTGCACCCTGGGCTAGCTCTGTGTCGGCGCCTTACAGTGTAGACCCTCTGCAGACACTCCTCAGATAGAGATGGACCAGCGCCCTCATTCAGGTGCAGGAATGAGGGCCAAAGTGGGCATAAAGGGATGCTCAGGGAGAAAGAGAACAGAGAGGCCTCAGGCTGACGACCTGGCCTTGAGGTCCATCACCAGGGCAGGGCAGGAGGGGGCAGAAAGTCCAAGGCAAAAGAAGGCAGGGGTGGCAGGCTCCAAATGGGGAGGCACAGAGCCCAGCCAGCAAGGTGCAGGACATAGTGCCATGAGGGAGGCCCAGAAGGGCCCAGCAGAGGACAGTATCGCTGGGCAGGGTGGGAAATCCAGCCTGAGAATGCAGGATTTGGGAGCTCATAGGTCCTGTGGAAAACTGTCCATTTGGCTAACACAAAGAAAAAAACTGGAACTCTCCCAACTACCCTCCCACCAACATTTCGGTGTGTTCTACACAGGAGGTTTCCCATACTGGCGTACATATGGTTTCTTCTTATGAAGTTAGAATTCATTCTTGTACTGACTTCGTTAAACTACACATCCTGTGGTCTAGAAGGGACTGGGCCAGAGCAGACATCAGGGAGACAGGAGGGCTGTGGTGACCCGGCCTGGGAGAAAGCACCCTCCAGGGAAGGCTGGAGTCACTTTCTGACCCCAGCCCTCTCTACTACCCCAACCTCTGCCCATTTATCTTTTGTCCAAACTATTAGGCCTGATGCTCCTGGAAGGACTTGCCTTACACCAAGACTCACCAGGGACCCAACAGTCATGGAAACAAGAGATGAGAGGGAGATAAGGGATCGTGCCCCTCCAGCATTCCCTTCTGCACCTGCTCCAATGTCCGCCTAGTTCATCAGTCTTGGATCTCCTCCTGTCTGCATTATTCTGGCTTTAGGACAAGATTTTTTCACAAAATATCAAGCCAAGGAGGCCCCAGGTTTCAGGTAGCTCCCCTAAAACATGAACTCAGAGTGGGAAAGCAACTTTGCAATCAACACAACAGCCCTGCAAGGTGGCCACTACTGTGGTTCAAATAGGGTTCATGCCCCCCAAACTCATGCAAGAGTTTAATCCCCAAAGTCATACATTAACGGTATTAAGAGAGTGGAAACCTAATCTGACTATGGTGTTAGAAGTGGGAGATTTGGAAGCAGCTTTTTTCCTAGGCCTCATATCACACTGAAGAGATTTTGCTCAGAGATTCTCTATAAATATATATGCTCAACTTTAAAAAAAAAAAAAGAAGTAGAAGCTTTGGGAAGTGATTCAAGCAGATTAGGTTATTAGGGTGGAATCCCTATGATTGAATTTTGGTGGCTTTATGAGAGGAAGACAGATCACATAGAGACACATATGCACTCCTGCTATGAGGTGATGCAGCCCAGAGGGTTCCTCAACAGAGCTTATACCATGCTGTTTGGATCTTGTACTTCTAGAACCAAGAGCCAAAATTAACCTCTTTTCTTTATAAAACAGGCTACTTCAGGTGTTTCATTATAGTAACAAAAAGCTGGCTATATTTATTTTATAGATGTGAAAACTGGGTTTCTACAAGTATGTTAATATAACATATTTAACTAATTGAATATACATTATATATTGTATTAGTGTAATATATTGAGTATATATTATACTATGTTAACATGGTAATGTAAATATATGATACATTAACATATAATGTAATCTATAACATTAATATGCAACATGTATATATTAATAAAATATAAGCCATATATGCATATCTAATCCAGATGCTAAACGGAAAGTCTGGACATCTAACCAGGTCTAAGGTCTTTTTTCCTTTTTTTTGGTACTGGAGATTGAACTCAGGGGCACTCGACCACTGAGCCACACTTCCAGCCCTATTTTGTGTTTTATGTAGAGACAGGGTCTCACTGAGTTGCTCAGCGCCTTGCCGTTGCTGAGGCTGGCTTTGAACTCGTGATTCTCCTGTCTCAGCCTCACCTAAGTGCTGGGATTACAAGCATGAGCCACCGCGCCTGGCTCAGGTCTAAGGTCTTAATCCACAGGTTCACATTAAGACAATGATAACTAAGAAAGTTTCTCAGAGGTTGGACGCTGAGGCCCCCAAGCCAGATATGGCTAGAAAATGTGACCCACCTCGTCCTCCTGCTACTTTAAAATAGGGGAAATTAACGTTGGAATCAAAATTTCAATATCTTCTGAAAAAGTGGAGGATGTGGTTCATCTGGCCTTTATTCCCAGGAGGTGACAAGTGACTGGAGCTGTGTGGTGGCTGCCCCTTCAGACAACATGGGTGGAGACCTGTCGCAGGGACCCAGGCTTCCCTCCTGCCTCTGTGACTTGGGACAGGTGTGGCTGTCCTCAGCCTTGTGCTCGGGTAGGAATGTTCTGAGCTCGCTCTCTGCATCCACAGATAGGCCTGTGTCCACCTTGGTGGGATGCGTTGTCCTTCCATGGGCATTCGCTCTTAGCAAAGGGGAACCTCTCAACTAGGGTAAGGATTCACAAGGAAGTGCTCACGTTCTGGCATGAGAGAACCCCCAAGAAAAGTCTTTTTATTTGGTCTGGGATGGCTCTGGTGTCCTTTATCAAGCCCATAAAAATAACTGCCTACTCTGCAAACTATCAAATCCAAGCCAGAAACTCGTTACATGTTGGACATGAAAAGCGTTTTTGCATTTTCTTTAAATCGTTAAGCTTCATTATACAAATGGAATGGCCTCCAAATGTCAAATGTGTCCAGGTTGAATGCACAAGATGATCATTGGCTGGGAATAATTTCTCCTGCTCTTGTTTATAAGCTTTACCGCCACCACCCCCCTCCAAAAAAAAAAAAGTTATCACAGTTTTGGGAGAGGTAGTTATTTTGCAAAATGTGCTTTTTGTTTCTTGGCCTATGTGTAGGGCCATCTAGGGACCAGCCATGTTTGCACAGTAAACTTTTTTCCCCTTTGGTGGAAAGCTGTTTTTGCAGGAGACACTCATTTAGTGTTTTCTCGTTGCTGCATCCCTGTTGGCAGTGAGGTGAAATGCCATTAAAAGGTGAATGTTACCAACTGCAGTGTGTTTGCTGAGAGCTTCCATGTTTCAAAGAAGTGGACGAATCTTTAAAGAGACAGATACCTGAATATGTAATACCCCACCATTATGTATAGTTATCAGGTACCAATAAAAAAAAAAAGCAAAAATAAGAAAATAAATAAAGGCCAGAGCCAGTACTACACAGCTCAAATCACTGGTGCAGAATGTTTTTCATAAGATTCCAAAGGATTCTCCTGATGGGAATCTATTCTTGCTTCTCTGGTAGATCAAGGGGAGATCCATGGAGCTACTTCGCCTTTGCATATCTCTTTTGATCATGGCCTCCTGTGTGGATCAATTAATTAATTGAAAACATTAATTAAGCACCCACGTGCCAGGTCTCATCAGCACTTTCTTCTGTGCACAGGTAGTATAAGGTCCCCAGGGAGAGAGAGAAAGAAATAGAGGTGTGGTCAATAGTTAAAAGAAATGGGCAAACTCAGGGGTCCTCTCAGGAGGAGCCCATCCCAGGGCTGCAACCTGAGCAGGCAGTGCCACTGAGCCCTATGCCTGACCTGGGCTCCGCTTGCAGCCTCGCCCCAGCTGCCTCCTTCCTCCTTCACTGCAGGCCTATCCCCGTCTCCTCCACCTCCAGCCCCTTTGCGTGCAGTTCATTGAGTTCCAGACTCAGCACTTAGCCATGATGGGACCTTGACCAAGCCACTCTTCACTGCTCCTGATAATAGCTTCTTTGTATGTAAAAGAAGACACTTGACCAGAGTTTTTGAGGTCTCCTCTAACTCCAAGAGTCCTCAAGTCTAGGCTTAAGAGGTTGGCAGAAAATGGGTGCAACCACTCTGGAAAGCAGTATGGAGATTCCTCAGAAAACTTGGAATGGAACCACCATTTGACCCAGTTATCCCACTCCTTGGTCTATACCCAAAGGACTTAAAATTAGCCTACTGTAGTGACACAGCCACATAATGTTTACAGCAGCTCAATTCACAACAGCTAAGCTATGGAACCAACTGAGATGCCCTTCAGCAGATGAATGAATAAAGAAACTGTGGTATCCTCACACAATGGAATATTATTCAGTCATAAAGAAGAATGAAATTATGGCATTAGCCAGCAAATGAATGGAATTGGAAAACAGCATGCTGAGTGAAATAAGCCAGTCCCTAAAAAACCAAAGGATGAATATTCTCTCTGATATGTGGATGCTAACACACAGTGGGGATGGGGGTGGGTGTGGGGAGAATAGAAGTTCATTGGATTAGACCAAGGGAAATAGATGTGGGGATGGGATTAGGAAAGACGGTAGAATGAATTGGACATCACTTTCCATTAATCATATATGAATATGTGACCAGTGTCACACCACATCATGTACAATCACAGAAATAGGATCCTAATTAGAATGTTATACTCCATGTATGTATGATATGTCAAAATACACTCTACTGTCATGTGTATCTAAAAAGAACAAATTTAAAAAAAGATGTTGGCAGACCTTTCAGCTGTCCTATGTCCTAAAGCAACCGTGATGTTGAACTTAGCTTATGTCACTCTCTAAAATGAGCCAGTATAGAAATAACATGAATGTTTGAGAGCTTTCCACAGTTGGGTTTAGTTTCTGCAAAAGTCCCAGAACTCCTTCTGAACCTGTGCAATGATTGTCGGTAGCCAGCATCATAATAAAACACATGGACTTCGCAGACTGCTTGAACTGAAGCCCAGCTCAGCTACTTCCTAATTTGTATAGTTGACGTGAGTTATTTAACTTCTCTTGCCTTGGGTTTCCTCATCTGTAAACAGGACAAAACGAGAGCCTTAACCTTGCAGGACCATTCTGAAGATCAAATGAATTGAAAGGTAATGACATTCTTTGGGCAAAGCCTCATAGAGTTGGAACATTCTGGGAATGCTAGCTATTGTGACTATTATTTCATTCTACAATTACAGAAGAATAGCAGAAGCATTGGGAATAGTTAGGAATACTAGCCAGAAAAAATCCAAAGGGAATTCCCAGCAGGGTAGAGGCAGTCATGGAAGAGATCACAATTCATCAATTGGACTTCCTTTTTCTTCCTCTTCAAATGGTTCTTGAGAAGAAAACCAGAAAGTGTTTGCTCCACCCTATAAAAACAGGACTCAGGCTCACTGTCTCTGCCTCCTTCCATCCACACACCCCAACAAATCGCCATGTGCCTTTAGCCAACAGCACACCACTGAAGTGTCTCTCGTCAAGATGACCAGCTCCGGGTGGGTGGACCCCATAGTTTCTGCTCAAGGTGCCATCTCGCTCCATCTTACCAGTGTCACGGATCCTTCTTGCTTTCTTTGGAGAGGGGAGGGGCACCGGGGATTGAACTCAGGGGCACTTGACCACTGAGCCACAACCCCAGCCCTGTTTTGCATTTTATTCATGGCCTGCCACATTTCTGCCATATCCTCTATCTTGGTCAGGCCATCTTTGTCCTGTTCTTGGTCCCAGGTGCCCAGAACACAGAAGAGGCACTGCCCTTTTTGTGACTTTGTGCTGCTTCTCCGATTTCCCTTGCCCCCTACCACTGTCCAAATCCTACTCTTGTTCTCTGACGTTCAGATCTAGTCTTTTTTCTCAATGACTGCTTGCAGGAAGGCTGGCTCCCAAGGGCATGGGATACCTTGGTAAATGAGATCATGCCTGACCTCAAGCAGCATAACAGCTGAGCGAAGGAGGCAGAGAAGTCAGCAGATAGATATTCATGCTGCACTGCCCGGTCTTTTTCATTTAATAAAACACAGAGAAAATAATCACATTCACCTTGGTACCCTGGGTCTGCTTGTACCTGGAGGCTTCAACAGCCCCAGGTCCCACTCAGCCACTCCAAAGGATGAGAGGCTCTTAAGTTTGTTCTTCCTCCAACCAACGTGTAGAGCACACCAGCCTGGAAACTCAAGGCGATGGTAGAGTGTGAGAAATGCACTGGTAGGTCAGGGTCATTGGGCAGTGGGTACTTCTTCCCAGTTTGGGGTGAGGGGGGACTTCCGGGGCAGGTGGCATCAAGCTCAGTCTTGAAGGATGCTAGCAGGTCAAAGAGGGCAATGGAGAGGGGGTGGAGAGGGAGTTGGCCAGAGGCAACTGCATGTGCCCTGTATGGAGAGGACAGCATGGGGTGGTTAGAAAGCAACTCCAGTGGTGAGATGAGGAGGGTCTTGGGTTCCTCCAACCAGACTTTGAACTCTTGAGGGTCAAGATCACATTTTAAAAATCCTGTGTCTTTGGAACTGTTGATCCCTAGAGGAGGGCTCAATGCAGTGTCGTTGTCTGATAGAAAAGTGTCTACCAGTGATACTGTTGTGACATCAGCTGTGAGAGAGACACGGGAACAGTCTCTTTTTGAAGCAATGCTAGTATGAGAGGTGTTTTCTAGAATTTGCATGAGTCTCACTTAAGCTGACATATCTGAGGTTTACAGTTACCTTACCCTTTGGGTTTCCGGGACAAACTTTTGGTTCAGCTTAAAAGAATGCCCAGCTGCGCTTTTTTTATTCTGACGCTGGTTGGTTATCGACCCCACAGTTTTAGTTTCAGGCGCTGCCTTTCTGTAGCCCAGCCTGCCATGCTGGGGGTAGCTAGCTACATTTCCTGGGTTTCATCAACAGATGGCTTTCTGTTTGCTTCTGTAAGGGGGAGGCTCTGGCGGGGGATCAGAAGGTGGAGGAAGGAGAGTGACTTCCCGCTTTTGCCTCACCCCCAACAAGTGTGGCAGTTGATGCAGGTGTTTGGCAACAGCAGCCAGAGCAGTGGGGGAGGGCAAGCCCTGCTTCCTGCTGTCCAGGTTTTCCAGGCTTCCAGAACCAACAGCAAGAGTGCATCTGCAGAGGCAAGCTCAGGATCACCAGCCCAGAAGCTTCTGATCCTTGGGAATCCATCTGCTTCCTCTTTGTTCTTCAGGTCTCTCTCCCTCTTTCACTCTCCCCCCCAACCCTTCCCAAACCCTTTGTACTCCATCCCCTGTATGAGAGTCTCTCTGTCCAAAATACCTAAAATTGTCTTCCTGCTCCCTCTCCTTCTCCTCCTCCCCCTTCCTCTTCTCTCCTTCCTAGTTTTCTGCCTCCTCCCTCTCTTCTCTCTTCCCATCTTCTCTCTTTTTTCCCTCCCTCTTTCTCCCCTTCTCCTCTTCAGCTTCTTCTTTTTCTTCCTCTTCCCGACTGAAATCAAATACACTTACCTGTTCAGTTGCACTAAAAGAATGTAAAGAACAATCTGAGCCATGAAAAGGCAGATTTTGTTGCCCAGATACCTAGAACTGCGGTATTCACAGTCATGGTCCTGGGTATATTAGGTGAGTAAAGGTTTTTATCCTGTTTGAAATGTATTGATAGATTACCACGGTTGGAACTGCTCAAACTGGTTTTATGCATGGATAGATTTCAGATGCACAGCTGTTGACCCAGCATCTTTCACAAGTACCAAATTCAAAAAGGAAGACAAAGGAAAAACAAACAGAAACAGAATCCAAAGCTCATAATTCTCTGGCACACAGTTCTTTTCAATTATGCCTTTTGAGTATACATCAAATACAATAAAAAGAAGTGAATCAGCTTTAATGGTGTAGCTAAGTCACAAGGTAAGAGTGATCCCTCCAGCTTCTTAGACCATATTGGCAGGGACTTTTTCTGTTCCAGCATTGCTGATTGTTCCAACAATGCTTGGGAGGGAGCCTATTCCCAGCTGGATTCTCTTGTTTTAGGATTTCTTTGAAAAACTTCAGCAATGCCTTGTACACATTATGTAAACACCACTGGTCATGGCATTTAAACATGATAAGATCTTGTGATTCCAGATTCTTATGATCATTAGGGGCCACACAATCTGGCTTCTGTCTGAATAATCTAATAGGTCACTTATCCCAGTGATGTAAATGTGATGTAAGAAAGGCATCTTTCAAAGGCATCTTTCATGAGCCAAGGTGAGAGGAAAGAGAATAAATATTAAGAATAATTAAGCTCTTCGCTGTTCTTCATCTGCATGGACCTTAATTTTCACGTAGAGTTGAATTGTAAATGTGGCGGCCGGTTCCATTTACATTCCCTTTCATTGATTTCTTGGGCCACATGTACCCTGTCTGATGACAGGAGACAAATTGTTACTGTGTCTGAAACGTTTTGCACCTAACAAAGGGTCCAATAGATTGTTATGGCCCATCCAGGTGTTTCTGGATGAAAGCCATAGAGTGCACTGTCTATCAATTAAAAGAAGATGTCTCCTACCACCTCTACATACATCTTTTTTTATAACTATTTATTTATTTATTTTTATGTGGTGCTGAGGATTGATCCCAGTGCCTCACTCACAGTAGATGGGCGCTCTACCGCTGAGCCACAACCCCAGCTCCTATATACATCATTTAAAAAAGCCAGGGAGAACCTCCTGAAATGATTCGTTTTGAAGATTGTATGCTACAAAAAGATTGCACTTGAGCCAGTAGCGGAAGACTCCAGAATCACATTTATAAATGCTCATAAATGATGCAAGTCTGATTCTTAATGCACGGATGAGAAGTAGAGTAGAAAAGAACTAGAGATTCTGTGCTTGATTTCTTAGAAGCTGATTGATATAGACATGGCCTCACCAGCAACCAGTCACCATCAAAGAGATAAAAGGCAAAGATTCATTTCCTGTGTGGCGTCTGCTTTTAGCTCAAATGTCACTTCCAGGAAGACTTCCCTGCCTGGAGAATCTGATTAATGGCCCCATACTATTATCTGTTCCAGCATTGGCACTGTGGTTTAATTACTGACCAAAGTCCTTCACTAGTCTGTGAACACTTCATGGTGAGGCACCAGCTGCCTCTGTAGTCATAAGCCTCAGAAAAAGTTGGTGAAATAAGGAAAATATTGGAAAGAAGAGGCACCACGTGGCAGCTTTGTTGGGGACAGACTATAGAATGGTGAGGTTATAGGCAGAATTTCTTGGCTATAATTCCACTGACAGTGTGAAATAAAGGTCAAAAGAAGGCAAACCCAGAAAGTGCAGAAGTGGAGAAGAAACAAAAAAAGGGTGATAACGCAGGGAAATCATCATGCAAAAGATAAAACAAGGAAAAAGAGATCTATGGGACTCCATGGGGTTTGGATCGACAGTCTTTGATTGTTAATTAAACAGATGTAGTTGGAAAAATTCAATCTTGTGTACTCTGCAAAAGTAAGATGAATTATCAATTCACATGGACACTTGGGAGGCATATATTCCTGAGTATTCTGATTTGTTAGGAACACTAGGTGAAATCTACACTTTCCTGAGCAACAGGGTGCATAGTTTGATATGGGTTTAACTATATTTTCTTAGAAAACCTGTCCTTCTGCTACAAGTTGAAGTAGTGACAAAGTATCAAATAGAGCCCCCAAAGCCAGGCAGTTGTGTTGTTTCTGTTTGCTTTTTGTCCTGGCTGTGAACATTGCCATTAACCAGAGTTTAGGGGGAATTTCTGTTGTCTTTCTGAATAAGTCAGCCAGTCTGTAACTGAAGCTTATCTACCCTCTTTTCTTTCCTTTCTCCTCTGACATATGTCTCTGACATATGGTTTCACTTCCCTCACCAAGAGGAAAAAAAATGGAGAAGAGGGAGGGAAATACATCTTTTTACTATTCATCCACACAATAGGATTTTGTTCATTACTAAAGAGGGGTGCAGAGGCAATGGAGTATTATACAGGCTCTGGAATCAAACAGACCTGGATTTGAATTCTGATTGGCCATTTACTAGTTGCCTAAAATTACTCTTTGTATCTGCCAAATTACTTAATTTCTCAGGGCCTCAAGTTTCTTCCTCTATAAAATATGGACTATGATAGCTACTTGTGCCGTTTTCTTTTGGTCAATCCTGTGGAAGTAGCTTGGGAACTTTCTCTCAAATGGCAATGCTGTCTTCATTTGCAAGGAGTGGTTTGCTGGTCTGTCATGAAGAGGGTGTTCAGAAAATAGCACTTCAAAGACTGAAAACTAATAGACAACATCATTCAGAAGGAGTTTTTATTCCCCAACAAAATTCCTTTACTTCTGTTTCAAGATAACAATAATTAATAATCAGTTAGGACATGTGTGGGTTTCTTGGCTCTCATGCTCAAATTTCTATGACTGTTAAACTATTTTAAAAGTCCAAGGAGACACACGACACCCTACTTCCCCTAGTCTCTCACTGATTTAGGGGGAGCACTGTATAGCAAGGTCTAGGATAGTCTATATGGAGGTATATTAAGCATGATATATCCAACAATATGTCAGTTGTATCCTGGAATGGTCTGTCTTTCTTGTTTACATCTGACATGAAATCAGATTGCTACCTGGCAATGTGTGTGTGCCATAGACTATAGGAAACCAGGCTCGGCTCTGCTTCCTCAAGTACAGAGCAAAGTTGTCATTGGGTATTAATGACTGTTATGCCCAAGTCTTGTCCACAGTGCTGGAAGAGTGGACAAACCTGTGTCTACCCCTGCTAAATCAGTGAGGAACCATGGGAAGAGGGGGTGTCATGTGTCTCCTTGGACTTTTAAAACAGTCATGGAGAGGAACCTGAGCATGGCAGAGTCAAGAAATCCACACGTCATAGCGGATTATTAATTACTGTTATCTTGAGACAAAAATAAAAGAATGATGTTGGAAAATATAAACTCATTCGGATTGATGTTTCCTCTTCGTTTTCAATCTTTGAATTACTGTTTTCTGAAAAGAATCTATTCCCTTGGGAGACTGGCATGGGCAAGCCAGTCTCCTTGATCTTTTGCCCTTCCACTCCCTGCAAAAGTTATCTTGCAGGGTTGTAAGTATTGTAGCACCGAAGATCTTCCTGTTTGAACCTTGACCTACCGCTTACAGGGGGCAGTGTGACCTTGGATAAGCTCTTTGAACTTCTCTGCGCTCCAGTTTCAAAAATAGGGCCAGCCCACCCAGGTTCTCTATAGATGATTATCTATTTGGTTCTAAAATTAACTTCAAACTTCACGAAAGGGTGATTAGGGCTCGGGAGAGAGGGGCACAACAGCGTGGCCTAATGGAAAAATCAGGGGCACGAGCAGCTGAATAATATGCATTTAAATCCTAGCCATGTTTCTTCGCCCTAGGGGCGTAAGTCAAATCTTTCCAGTCCCGGCCTCCTCATCGGTAAATTGGGGACAACGATGCCCATCGCTGGGGCTGTCAGTGAGATCCCTGAGAGTGAGGGCCTCGGATTACTGGATTAGAGCCCGGACTTGTCACCGGGAATGCTGCCCAGGGAGGCGCTGGGGAAGGGGGTGGAACTCCCGGGGCAGCCCGGGGTGGTCGGGTGGCGCGCCGAGCGCCCGCAGCCCCGGTGCAGGAGTGAGACGCGGCTCGGACCTCGCCGTGACGCCGAATGCAGGGGGAAGATCTCACGAGAGTTATATAGGCCGAGCGAGGGCGCCCCTAAGTGACAGCCGGGAGGGCCACTGGCGCGGCGGCGGGCGGCCAATGGCTGGCGGGGTCGCGGGCGGGGCGGGGCGGGGCGGAGCCGCGGCGGGAGGGCGGGCGCGGCGGCGGCGGCGGCGGCGGCCACAGCAGCTCTGCCTGAGGCCGCGGCGGGAGCGCCGGCGCCAGCGGCAGGTGAGCGGCTCTGGGCGGCGGCGGCGCGCGGCGGCCTGGCGGCGGGAGCGCAGGGCGGCTGCGCGGAAGGCGCGGGATGAGGGGCGGCGCCGGCGGCCGGGCTCTGCGGCGCCCGGATTGCGGGAGATCCACCTGCTGGTAACGGAGCTGCGGGCGCCGCGGCCCGGCCGGAACCGGTGCACCGGGAGGTGCGCTCGCCTGTGGCGCGCGGGGCTGGCCGGGGGCGCCGCCCGGGTCTGGGGGGCGCGGGCCGGGACGCCCTCCTCGCCTCGCCCTCCTCGCGGCCCGCCCGGCGCCCCGTGCGTTCCTAGCGCTCGCCGGGCTCCTCGACTTTGGGGGAAAGTAGAGCAAAGTGTGTGGGTTTCCTGAGGGCGGGGAGTGGGAGGGGAGTTGCCGGAGGGCCGGGGTCCGCCGAGCGCAGGTGGGCGGGGGCGAGGCGTGTGGGGCGCCGGGGCGAATTTGCCTGTGGAGTGAGGACCCGGTGGTCCGGTGTGCGAGGGCGCCTTCCCCCCGGTCCCCCAGGCCGCAGTTGCCTCGGTCTCGAGGAAGCCGAGCGCGAGCCCCTGGGTCCAGGTGATCCCACTAGGTGCGCCAGCTGACATCTGGTACCCAGCGCACGCCGGCTTTCATCCCTGGCAGGATCGTGCTGCTCCGGAGCCCTGGCGTTGCTTACCTTCCAGACTGAGAAATGCAAGAAGGTACCCTGTACGTTCCTAATGCGTTCCATCTATGCTGCCGTTGTGCTTTTTGCTGTCGGACGAGATCTTGATGAAAGAAGGACACAGTCGTTCGTTTGAAGATGGAAACCTAAATTTAGCATCAGCTAATAGGCGCTGTGTGGTTGATTTCTTTTTCCGAATGTTTAAAAAAAAAGTGTGATTAACAGGTTAGTGTGAGATAGGTTTCTTTAACCCGCAGGAGTAAATCTGAAAACGCACTGGACGACAAAATTATGTAAGCTGTATTAAAGAAAAAGATTAATTCCTTTGTAAAGGGAAAATACCATAATTTTGACATAATTGTGGTGGTAAAGTTATAAAAGCTTACGTCATGGTTTTCATTGATTGTGGATATCTGGATTGTGCCTTCTATTCTTCAGGCACCTCTGTTTTGTCTGTGGGATGCTGATTAAGGAATATGCCAAACGTTCAGCAAAGTGTTCTCAGCCGTGGAGCATGCTAAATATTTCAGGGAACACTTTAAAAGGTTTTGAATCCAGTAATACAAGACTGTAATGACATGAGATTGTTAGATCTGTTACCAGATTTTTTTTATCATGAGGTCTGGAGTTGAAAGTTCCATTCATCTTTGGGAGGATAGAGAAATGACAAGTAATTTCAGCCACTACCTTTTTTGTGGTTTAAAGATTCAAATGTGTTAAGTGATAGTCTGAGAGAGTATTCAGATGCTAGATTAAATTTTTGCAGATGTGGACACTGATAAGAATGTGGGTCACCTGTGTCTGGCGCGCCAGCTATCCAGTGCCTATGGTGATTTCAGAGCTTGTAGCTCATTAGTTTAGCTCTCATCTGGAGATTTCATTCACTTGTGCTGCAGTTAAACTTCATTAGTTTAGAAACCCTAATTAAAAATGTATGACTACATTCTTGGTGAGTAAAAGACTCTCATATTTTTCTTGTGAAATTTCAGGTCTTATTAGTAGAAGTCATTATAAGTGTCTTCTTCAAACCAGAGTTTGCTAATTTCTTGAATCCAGTATTTAATTTTCCTTACGTTTTTCATGTATTATGGATAGCATATCATAGTTGGCCTTGATTTTATAGTTTGCTTTCATGCATTTGTACTGAACTTTATGCAGCATTTTTTGTACTTAATAAAACTATTTTAAAATATCCTAATTTGATCATTCTGTTTCTCTGCTTCCCCATTATTAATTGAATGTTTACTCAATGACCTGTGTATATTTTAGATCTCTTACTAGAACAAAATCCATTCTGAAGTAAAATATGGCTAAGTGCATAGCAACAGAAAGTTACAAGCATTTTTGTATAATGCCATACCAGGATGAGAATTCCAAGTTATGTAATTCACTATATTATCACCTCTATTTTTATAATCAGAATTAATTTTTGGGTGCTTATTGATTTAAGACAATTAGATGCTCCATGGAATTTTAAATTGTAGGATTATTTTGCCATGCAGATTTTGATTCTAAGCTGTAGACATAGGTAGGTATGTTTGATATTAACTTGTCTTGACTGTAGAAAGGTCAACACATTTGGTTTAGCAGTGATAACTTTACATGTTAATATCTTTGTGCTCAGGTAGTAGAAGGAGCCAATGGAGTGGGGTTTAGTACTTCCAGAATGTTATATGGAAATTAGAGCTACTGTCCAAAGCAGGGGGGTGGAGGGATGGGGGAAAAAGGCTTGCTTTGTTGGGAGTTCTGGGGTGGGGAACTAGCCAGAGGTTGCAGGAAGTGAGAAAGTTGTTTAAAGTTGTATGTTTAGACTTTGAAAATTAATGTGAATTTTGCAACTTTTCCATAATAAATCCATATTTGTTCTAGAATATAAAACATTTTTGAGATTCACACTTACTGTTAGGTAAAATTAACATTCTGGGAAGATTCTCCAGTTTAACCTGAGATTTCCAGTATCCTCTCTCTTTATACTGCTGTGCTGCAGGTGGCTGCATTTGAGGGGCAAAGTGTTTGAATTTTGGAATTATACACATCAAGCTTTTCTCTTTATGTTCATTTCCATGTGTGTAAAATAGTGTCAATGATGCTCATCTTGTAGGATTTTGTAAAGGTTTACGCCACATAATTGATCCAGCACATAGGAGACATTCAGTGAGTTGTCCTCATTGTCATTATTTTTTTTTAAATACTTTTATTTATTTATTTTTTATGTGGTGCTGAGGATCGAACCCAGTGCCTCACAGATGTGAGGCAAGCGCTCTACCACTGAGCCACAACCCCAGCCCCCCTCATTGTCATTATTAAGTGTCCCTGTGACCTTTCTTTACTAGTGGAGATTTCTTAGTATTCAGTGGTAAGAAATAGCTGAGGTGGTAGTTTCTGAATTCATCCTGCAAATGATTGCTTTAATCAGCCGTGCTGTTCCACTGGGAGAATTGCCCCTTGGGTTTACTAGGCATTTTTGGAGGTGCATTAACTCACCTCACTAGAGTATCACTTAGTAGATTGCCAAGAGCATCTTGTGGTCCCCTTGAGGCAGCCAAGAGTCAATGCACATCTCAGATTTCCTGACACACCCCTGGAGAATGGGACCAGTTATATGTACGGAGGACTGAATGAGTGGCTGGCTGTATCTGTTTGCTTCTATTTTTTAATATAGTTAACATTTATTGGGAACCTATTATGTGCTGGGCACTATGCTCAGTTACTTGTAAGAACCTCATTTCTTTTCATTTTCTCAGCAGTTTTGTTTGATGAGTGGGGATCACAATGTGAAGTGATATGCCTTGGCTGATAGAGTAGGGACTGCGTTGCTGCATTTTCTAAATGCTAAATATTCTGAATTTGCCCCCTAAGAATTGGTTTAGTTATTGGGAAGACTGAAGTTATCTTGCGATGATGATAACAATAATAACGGCAGGCTTTTTACTATATATGATAACGTGTAAAAGGAGACAGGTGGTTTTCTCATTTTATAAGTGAACCTTGGAGTAAGTAATGTCCGATCTGGATCTAGAACCCAGGTCTTTTGACTTTTATATATTGTTTGTCAATTTTCACAAACATATATGTGTATGTGTTTTTCTCTAAACATTTCTTGTTACTGTGCCATAGGAAAACTAGGGAGAGTTAAGATTGTTACTCAGGAGCTATTGTATGATCATGAGAGTGTCCTGAGCCCTGTAACGTCTCCATGTAAATAAGTAACCAGAGCTTTCTTTACACAGACATAATCAAACCAGTGAGAAGGGAATATTGTTTGAAGCTTTTTCCTTGGAGGGGAAAGACCATAATTCTGGTATATGAAATGTAGTGGAGATGTAGGACAGCTTAGCCCTGCCACAAATCCATTCAGAGTGGGAATGATCAGTGAAGAAACCTGTGCTCTGCATTATTGAACAAGTTTTCTTTCTCTTCCCCCATTGATAGGGAGAAAACAGCCCAAGACAGGAGCACATGAAGACTGTGAAGACAATCTGGACAATCTCGAGTAGCAATTGTGAATGGTATTCTTGCTAGACATGACACCCTCTGCCTGAGCATCTGAAATGAACCTCTCGCATTGATTGTTTTGATTGGCCTAGAGCCAGGAGTACTGGATTCAGTTGACTTCAGGCTAAAAAGAAAACAGTCTTGGTTGCCATCACAAACATATGAACCAGTGTGATGGTGAAATGAGATGAGGCTCCGAAATGGAACTGTAGCCACTGCTTTAGCATTTATCACGTCGTTCCTTACTTTGTCTTGGTATACTACTTGGCAAAATGGGAAAGGTAGGGAAAATGTCTGCGGATATGTGCGTGAAATGTGGGGGCTTTTTGCTTTGTAAACGGCGCACTGATGCTCAAGTTAAATATCCTAGCAACCTGCATTTGCTTGCTCTCTGCTGGCAGTTTCTTTTGACACAGAAATACAGTGTATTCTTGGACAGAGGAGACAGAATTTCTCATTCCAATGGGGTTTGTTTTGTTTTCAGTTTCTTATAATTGCTCTTGGAGAAACAGATACTGATCAATGGTTTACGATAAGCATGACAGCCAAGTTGAATAACAAAGACTTTTGTTTGGGTATTTTGTTTTATTTTTTAGCTAATCATCATAAATGCTTAATAAGCTTTCTTGTACTAGCTGTTGTATAGAACACTTAAAAGGACACAATCAGTGCCTTTGTGAAATTTACATGCCAATTATGCTAATGATTTGGTGCTGTGTAGTTAATGATTTAAACCACAGGCCTTGACAGATTCCTGCTTGGGCAAAAGTGTTTAAGAAGGGGATGAGGAGAGGCTGGGATTGTAGCTCAGCGGTAGAGCGCTTGCCTTGCATGTGTGAGGCCCTGGGTTCGATCCTCAGCACCACGTACAAAGCAATAAAATAAAGACATTGTGTGCATCTACAACTAAAAAAATATTTAAAAAAAAAAGAAGGGGATGAGGAGACATTCCATTGGAATATTACAAGTTTCTTTTTTTTAAATATTTTTTTAGATATTGATGGACCTATATCTTATTTTTTTTTAAAATATTTTTTAGTTGTTGATGGATCTTTATTTTATTCATTTATTATGTATATGTGGTGCTGAGGATCGAACCCAGTGCCTCACGCATGCTAGGCAAGCGCTTTACCACTGAGCCACAACTCCAGCCCCAGATGGACCTATATCTTATTTATTTTTATTTTTATTTTTAAAAAATTTTTACAGTTTTTTTTTCTAGTTGTAGATGGACACAATGTCTTTATTTTATTGCTTTGTATGTGGTGCTGAGGATCGAACCCAGGGCCTCATGCATGCGCATGCGAGGCATGCGCTCTACTGCTGGGCTACAATCCCAGCCCCTTATTCATTTATTTTTATGTGGTGCTGAGAATTGAACCCTGTGTCTCACATATGCTAAGCAAGTGCTCTACCACTGAGCCACAGCTCCAGCCCCTAAAAGTGTTTTATTTAGACTACTGAACTGTGTTTTAAAGGAAAGTTATCTCTTCTTTGCTAGGAATTGTTATATTCAGGAGTAATGAATTTCTTCCTTTTTTTTAAAAAAGAGAAAATATTTGGAGTAAATTCCTTTTACTGGCTCCTTTTCTCATATTAATCTAAGGACTGTTGATGGCAAGAAAAATGGAGGTGTTGGGATGACTGTGTTTTTCTTTCATTAGCCGAGTTAGAGTATCGTCACCCCTTGGGCTATTTGAAGATGTTGTTGCTGACATCGTTGTATTGACTCCTGAAGAAACTGAAAAGATTGTTTCATGACCCAGTTTTTTTGGTGTATGTTTGTGTCTGTGCGTATTAGATACGTAGATCTCTGTGTGTGCATGTATACTTAAGTAGATCTATATGTGGATCTTAATACCATCCGAACAGTACCATAAACAAGTATGGTATTGTTTTCCCAGTTTTTATCTTTTTCTAATTTGGGGGGATGGAATCTTGGGGGGAAAACAAAAGAAATATTGCTAAAGGAAAGCTCTTTGTGTACAAATACAGACTTTTTAGATTTTACTTTTCAATTGTACCAAATGAGAAGACTTAATCAGGGAGAATCTTGTGATTAATCAGACTATTGATAATCCTTGACGTAAACAAAACAAGTGACTGGCTGTGAAGGGTCTATCTATGAAAAAGAGAACTGACTGTAACAGTAGTAGGTGGGTTATTTCTCATCAGGAAACTTACCTGTTCAGAGATAGTAATGGAGAAACGCTACCCTTCTCCTTGTATCTCATGGAAGAGCTCTAACGTTTTGGAATTTCCATGCCATTGGTCTTGTGTCTTAGGTAAAGGCATTAGAAGCATTGTTATTCGTTTCTTATTAAGCTGTCTGTAGCATCAAAATTAATTCAAAGAATGTAAAGGATCTCTCTCTGGTATCAGAGGGCCTGTTCCCTTTGATCATGGCTCTTTGAACAGCTCTGCATGGCCTGTGCCTACTCTTCTGCTGTTTTTCTGCTCAGTGTTTTGTCCAGACTTTGAGGGATCAGCACAGCCCTCCTGTTATGGTTGGGTGAAATTCCCTGTGTTGAATTGCTGTCGTTTATGTAACCACTCTACACTGTCGAGCCCTTGGATTCTTTCTGGATAGTTCAGGCAGTCAGACAGCTTGGATTTTCCAGGGCAGGCCTGCTTTTTGATATTCAGTTCTACTACATACAAACCATGTGCTCTCATTTTTTATTTTGAAAGTGTGCTTTCAATAACCTTTGCCATTGCTGGACTAAGAGTTTTTATTTTTTATTCATGGGCCTCTTACATGTAGCTAGCCTATGTCTAGCATGGTATTATATGTTGTGAACATGAAAAGAAATAAGAAATGACATATCTTTGAACAGGGACTGGCAGGAAAGATGCACGTAAACAGTGTACCATCAGACAGACTGAGAGAGGCAGTCACAGTGCTTGTCCTGTTCTAAACATTTGTATCTCGTTTAATCCTTACAACAACCCTGTAAATATTTTTATATCCTTTCTGTAGTTGGGAAAACCAAGGCAAAGTGGTTGAGTTACTTAACCATAGTCGTACATTAAGTGGTGGAGTTGAAGTTTGAATTCAGGTAGACAATTTTAGAACTTAGGCTCTTAGCTGTTGGTCTACCATCCAGAAGAGCACAGACAGTGGCTACTAATTCTTCTGGTGCCTCACAGAAGAGGTAGAGTGTGAATGACGAATGTGAAGGGCATGCCAGGCAGAGTAGGGGCACTGGACATACCAGATGCAGGGAGCTGCAGGTACAACTACAGGTCTGAGGAGGGGTAGGCCAGTTATGCTCTGGAGTCCTGAGACACTCATTATGCCTGACACATGGGATTCCTAGGCCGTATTGAATTTAGTTGGTAATCACAGTGTAGTTCCTGTCCATCTTTATTTACCACTTCGAAGAGTAAGAACTGACCCATGAGATTGGCACAGGTTAAGGAGGATGTCAGGAATCTGGCTAGGGAAGCTGGGCAGGGTACCAGTTTCAGCAGGTTACATGGGATTTCCACTTAAAAATAAGACAGAATTCTAATTATGTGAGTTGGATAGTTTGGGAGAGTTGTAGGTAGGTATTGTGAGGGTGGGACAAGAATAATTACATGTCTCACTTGCTTGTGGTGGTAGGGATCCAAATGTACCTCCTGCTTTGGTCAAGCACAATCCAGAAACCAGGCAAAACCAATTAAATGGTCATAGATCCCTGGACCAGGACTGGTGTTATATCTGGTATATCTGACCCAGTGCTTGGTGGTTAATACATGTTTAGTAAACATTTGGTATGTAAATGATTGTTTCAGCAAAAATGTATTTAAGAAAAATTTAAACAGCTTTATGGAGGCATAATTTACATATTATACATCTCACTCATTTGAAATGCACAGTTCAGTGTTTTTTGGTATGCTAACAGATGTGTACATCCATGACCAGTCAATTTTAGAGCATTTTCATCACCTCATAAGAGAGATCCTGTTCCCTGTAGCTGTTACTTCCCTGGTTGCCACCTTGTCTGCCTACACTGGGCAACCACAGATCTTCCCTATAGATTTCCCTCTTCTGGATTTTGGTATAAATGAAATCATATAGTATGATTGGCTTCTTTCACTTGGTATAATGTTTTCAAGATTCACCCATGGTGTGGCATGTATCAGTATCTCATTTCTTCTTACGGATGAGCAGTGTTCCCATACATGGATACACACGGGTCTATATACCCATGTGTGTGTGTATATATATTACCTGTATCTATACAGTTAGCTTTTCATTACTGACAAAATAACCCAAGAAAATAAACTTACAGGAGGGAAAGATTTACTTTGGCTCATGGCTTCAGAGGTTTTGTCTGTGGTCGCTTGGCCTGTGGAGGTGTTATTGTACATTGTGGCAGGGGAATGTGTGGCAGAGGTGGCCTCTTAACATTATGGTGGCCAGGAAGCAAAGGTTGCTTTTTGGGAGGGGCATCCCAAAACTTCCTTTAAGGGCAGTGACCTAATTGCCTCCACTAGACTTTACCTACTAAAGGTTCTGCCACCTCCCAATTTGCTTTTTCTCCGCTTTTCTCTCTTTAGATCTTCAATATGTTGGATGATTTCTACCCATATTGGTGAGAGAGATCATCTTTTCTCAGCTTACCAATTCAAATATTAGTCTCTTCCAGAAACACACTCATAGACATATCCAGAAATAATGTCTTGCCAGCTATCTGGGCATCCCTTAGCCCAGTCAAGTTGACACATAAAATTGCCCATCACAGGGGCTGGGGTTATGGCTCAGCGGTTGAGCGCTTGCCTCGCATACGTGAGGCACTGGGTTCGATCCTCAGCACCACATAAAAATAAATAAATAAAGATATTGTGTTCATCTACAACTAAAACAAAATATTAAAAAAAAAAAAAACTACTGCCCATCACAAGACCTGTTAGTGAATTTTTTTTACTTCTGTTATTGTACTTTGCAACTATAGAATTTCTATTTGGTTCTTTCTTAAAATTGCTGTCTCTTTTTTGGTATTCTGTAATCAGTCCAACATTGCTGTGCCTTCCTGGACTTCTTTAAGCTTTCCTTGGGTTCTGGAACGTGCTCTGAAGCCTGCCATCTAGTGTACTCACAGGCGCTTTCTGTTGTCTGCTTTGATCTGGTGTATGGGTTATGCTTTGCTGTTTTCTTTGCACATCATGTTTTATTGGCTAATGAATATTGTAGAAAAATACATTTTAGCAACTCTAGATACTGGGGTTCTCCCACCCGTGGGCCTTGTTATTTGCTGACTCGTTTAGTGACTTGCTGAGTTTTCTTAAAGTCTTACAGCTCTCAATGCTGTACAACCACTGCCTTTGTTTAGTCCTGCCGCGGGCTGAGCAGTTGTTTACTTCATGATGCTATAACGTGCTCCAGGCCTGTCTGGTAATTTCTCTAGTGCAGCCGTGGGTGCAGTCATTTCTCCAAGCAGCCTGCACTTCCTTTGTCCCATCCTACTGTGCTGTACCACCTCCAGGGCCTCTCAGTGGACAAGGAAACGTGTGTATGCACAAGCCTATCTATGTCCCTGTCCATCTGTATAGCTTTAAAAAAAGGCCTAAGCACTACGTGTTCTTAGCAGTTGCTCAGGTTTTAAGGTAGTACTCTAGTGTGCACTAGCGTCCTCTTTTCCCTGTCACGCCAGTTTCTTGACATCACAAAACGTGACTCTTCCTATCCCAATGTCATTGCTTATGCCCAATACATAGATACAGTGGTTTCAGAATTGCTAACCATAACTCAAGTGAAAAGTAAATTTACCACGGTACCATTTTTGTACACAGTTATTTTTATATTTTATCTTGTAAAACATAGTCAACTACTGTTTTCTAAAGTTACTTGGCCTACTTTTTATCTTAGTCACTTCCTCTTCTCTGTGCTTGTTATTCATTTATAATGCGTGCACTTAGACGCACTTATTACTCTTTGTATTATTTTGGGTTTCCATAATACCTTGTTTTATTGAATTTATTTACATTTTGAATATGTAAAACATCACTCAGTCAGAACTAGGGGGAAAAAAGCATACTGAGAGGTATTCCATTTCCATTCTTCCTTCTACCAAGTTTCTGTCTATCCCTTGTAGATATTCAGTGTTACAATTTACTGGTTTATCCTTCTTGGATTTCTTGTTGCACAAATTAAGCAGATACCTTTGCATTTCCTTATGTCTTCTTCCTTCTTATTTGAACAGTGGCATGTGGTAGATGCTCTTATCCATTGCAGTTTTCACTTAGTAGTATATCCTGGAAATCATTCCCTGTTCCATTGATATCTTTTTTTTTTTTTTTTTTACAGTTGCATAATACTCCGTGGTGTAGATGCATTGTAATTTATTCAACCACTCATCTCTTCAGGGGCACTTAGGTTTTTATTCATATTCATTACATGTGCTTTAGTGCTTATTTATTTTTATTTATTTTTAGTGCTTATTCCAGGCATTGTGCTGGGCTAATGGAAATCTAGTTTGCATTGTTTTAAACTTTTGATAGTCACCTTAATTTCCATGGGAAATCAAGAACTTAATTTTGGAAGAAAACTGTAGTTGCCATTTATGTTGTAAACATGAAAGTCTAGGGATAGAGTTGATTTGATTAACATTTAGATTTAAATTTATTCAGGAAAAGTAGAGTCATATCTTTTTTGCTAAAGTACATTTTGCTTGCTTGTGAAAGTTAATTTTCAGTTTTTGAAACCAAAGGATACAAGGTAGGTCAATTTTTAAAACGTTCAATTCTTTACTTTCCCAACAGGAAGCTTGAAAGTTATAGCTAATTATAGTCTGTGTTCATTTTTTTGTAAGTTTATCTTTCCAGATTAAAAAATAATAAATGGGGGCTGGGGTTGTGGCTCAGTGGTAGAGTGCTTGTCTAGCATGTGTGAGGCACTGGGTTTGATCCTCAGTACCACATAAAATTAATAAATAAAGGTATTATGTCCTACAACCAAAAAAGATTTGAAAAAATAGTGAGTGGTCACGTGCCAGGGTTTTTCCCTCTCCACAGTTGTGATGGTTACGATAGAACTTTCTAGCCAAGAGGATGGGAAGTTGGCATGTGACTCCATTTTCTGTTCAACAGGAGTGGACATTAGCTGTCTTCAGGATAATTTCAGTAAATGTTTTAGTTGAAGTAAAGGCACAAACCCTAAGTGTGCATCTCTATAACGAGCTGCAGTTGGGCGTCCCAGCCTGCCTGAGTGCATGTTGGTACACAGTTCTTTGGACATTTTTCTCTGGGGTAGCAACAAATTCTTTTAGAAAGGGGTCTTTCTCATGGTGCTTCTCTGCAGAAACCAGATCTTGGGTCTTATTTCTTCTTTTCAGCTTGTATTTAGCCTTCCTCCCTTTTCTCCAACTTTTTTTTTTTTTTTTTTTTTTTGGTACTGGAGATTGAACTCAGGGGCACTCGACCACTGAGTCACATCCCCAGCCCTATTTTGTGTTTTATGTAGAGACAGGGTCTCACTGAGTTGCTTAGCGCCTCACTGTGCTGAGGCTGGCTTTGAACTTGCAATTCTCCTGTCTCAGCCCCCCTAAATGCTGGGATTACAGGCATGCGCCACCGTGCCTGGCTCCTCTCCAACACTTATAGAATGCTGTGTGCCCTTGCATGGAGTGAGAGGAAGGCCAAGACGACCAAGACAGAAAACCTGCCCGTGAAGGAGGTCACTGTGCCAGAGCAGGACAGGCGACGTTCTGAGGGGAGGGCAGGGGGCTGCGATGTCTCTTAGGTAGAGACTGTTTGTTCTGATGCGGGTTCTGGAAAGGTTTCCCATGAGAAGTGACATTTGAGTTGTTCTGAAAGGCGATTAGGAATTAGAGGGACAAAGGTGACCTTAGGAGGTCACCTAGGAACGCCCTGGGATGTTGGAGCAGGTAGATGTTAGGTTGAGCCAAGGTGTGTGAAGGTGGCAGCAGATGGACAGGTAAAGAGTTGCCTGGCGGACCGGAAGCATGTGACCTGATGGACCACAGGGTTTTGGCCTGGTGGACCAGGGGCCAAATTGCACAGGAACAGTGGGGGAGACCAGGGATTTAGCAGGGAACAAGGACTGGAAGCTTCTCTCAGCTTAGGAACTGGTGTGGTGGCAGTCAAGGCGACGAGACCTGAAGGGCTCTGAGGAGCTGGTGGTGGAGAGTGTCTCATCTTACTTATCTTACATTTTTACTTCCTGTGAAAATCCTCTCTCTTTAGACTGGGTACAGTATTATGTTTTTGGTTGATAACAACACACCACTTACACATGTACATGCACTGTCTTTTTTCTTTATAGTTTATTTAAAAAAGTAAAATGCATTCTTTTGAACTTCAAGCCTTCAATCAAAACAGAAAAAGTACAAATATTGCAAACCTTGTTACCATATTTACATTTTAACTTCTTAAACCCTTCAGTCCCATGAGCTTCATTCCTCATTTCTGAACTTTCCTACAATTATGCCCATTATTACTTTTATACCTTTCTGGGAGTTTTGGAAATCATAACAGGCTGGGAAAAAAGGATGTGATGGTCTTCTGAGAACTAGTGCCAGTCAGGATCAGGGTGGTTGGGAGGGCTGAGTGGGGCAGAGGACCTGGTTGCCTCTGTCCAGGTCATTCTCATCTGAGTCTCTTATCTGGCTGGGTCCTGTATAGTTTGGTTCTTAAATGTCCCTCTTGTGGTAAAAGCTTTGTCCCCAGCTGGTGCTGTTGGGAGGTAGTGGAACCTTCAAGAGGTGAGATGGGCTAGGAGATCTTTAGGTCATCAAGGGTGAGCTGCAGAGGGAACTGTGGGACCCTGGCCCTTCTTTCTCTCTTGTACTTCCGCACGAGGTGGGCATGTTTGCCCCACTATAAGCTCCTGCCATGATGTGCTGCCACACCACAGGCCCAGAGCACAGGCCAGCCATTCATGGACCAAAACTAAAATCATGCGCCAAAGTAAACCCTTCTGTGTAAGCCGGTTATTTCTGGCACTGGTAAAGGACATCTGACTGGCACGGGTCTTTGTTCACAATTAGACGTACATGTTACCAGACCTCAGAGCTCTTGTTGGACAGATTTGCTGCTTCCATGTGGTGTCTTTCCTTCAGGAACAGGATTCCTTACTGTCCTCTTGGCCTCGCTTTGCCTGGTAGAGGGTTGCAAGCTCAAGCATTTCTTGTCAGAATCTTCTGATTTGGAGTTCACCTAGAATTTTCTTGGTTAGAGATGAAGGAGCTGGCCTGGAAGCTTGATCATTTTAGGACAGATAATTGAATGTTCCTTTTTTTTTTTTTCCTAGCTGATATTCCCCCATTTTTGTTAGATTTCTTCATTGCAAAACTGAGGGCTTGCTCAGAATTTCCTTTTCCCTCCCATTTTTTGGTTTATGCAGATAGATACAAGTTTATATCTGTATTTTTAAGTACATATACTTATTAGAGGGCAAAAATACTTAAGTATATTGACAGCTTCTTATTCAAATGAACAACAAAACCCTATAGTCTTTGCCTTTTTTTTTTTTGCATTTCAAACTTGATATTTAAATTTTTTAGCACCATTTTACAAAATGAGTTTGTCTATTAAACATAGTTGTCTTCAGTCCATACTGTCAGCCTGTGGCTATGAGGGTCCTTTTAGGCTGTCCTCTCTGTTTTAACGTTCACTGACACACTTGTCCTGTTTCCAGACCCATCCTTTTATTCTCCTACCGGAAAATGTGGGATTGGTTACGCCTTAAGAGTCCTAGTTCCTTCCTCTATGAATTGTGTTAGAGACCAAAAATGGGTGCTCCTGAGACTTAGATGGAAACAGTGTTGCTCTAGGAAACTTCATTGGTTGGCTGTTAGCTGAACCATCATGTTGCTGCTCCTGACTTTGCTTTGGGGATGGTTTCATTGATCTCTAGGACTTTGCTCTGTGTGATGTAGCCCAGCTCATTAAAGGGGCTTCCAGTAGGACTGGAACTCTGTAGGCAAGCTGAGCAGCCTGGAACTTGTTACTTAAAGGAGAAAGTTGTGCAGGATAGGAAAAGTGCCAGCTGGTTTATTTTGACAGGGTAGCAAACAGCCAGTTGTTACTTGAACTCACCTTGTTCATCCTGGCAAGCTTCTGTGCGGAGAGCTTGGTCACTGTCTCAAAGTACTCCTCAGCTTTTCTTCCCCTGACATTTTGTCTGAGTTATGGAAAAAGGAAGTAAATGTTCCAGGAACTGCGATGGTCCTCCCCTGGACACCCAATAGTGTATGCTGTATTCGTCCCTTTAGTGTGTTGGTAAGTCAGTGAAGTTAAGCTTAAAAACTTGACCTTCAGGGTTTGTGGTGTAAAGAGTCTCTTATTTTTGTTTGCCCCTCATAGTTGGCATTTATCTTCCAAATCTTTTATCTGTTTCATTTTCCTCCCTTTTACTTTTCATCTGTGGTAAAGTGTGCTTGTTTGCAAACAATTTTGCAGAGAAATGGTGGGACTGATGAGACAGTAATGCCTGATGCTGCTGCTGTTCAGGAGAAATGAACCTGCAGTTTCACAACTGAAAATAAGCATCGTGCTGGGTGGGATGATGGCAGATAGCACTGATGACCACCTTTCTGTCCTGGTCACCTTCGGTCCTTTCAGCAGCTCTGGGGAGTAGGCATTAGCCTCCGACTTGCTGTGAAGACGTTTAAGCAGTTGGCCAGCATCTGGGGCATGGAGAATGGTAGGACACAGGCCTGAACCAGGCTCTGTTACCTCCATGGCTCATTCCCCCGTATCAGCTCGTAGAGTCTGGCACAGATTCCAGCACAGCAGAGCAGGGCTACCAAATGTGTCCACTTCGAGAAGCTTCTTGAAACCTCCCATTGTCTGCCACCCAATGGGACTTCTTTCTGTTTTGGTCAAAACTGCTTTCTTAGCTCATATTTAGTCATAGCTGCCCCCCTTTGTTTTTAAAAAAGAAATATGTAGTTTTAAGAAATTCAGCAAAAATCTACCTTAATTTTGATTTTAGAATAAAAAAATCAGTTTATACTGCTGTTAAAGGGTACTTAAGTTATGTGAAATATCAGTGTTCCCTTTAAATTGAAGTGTTTATATTATTAGTTGCTGGTATTTTTGGAAAAGTTGTGTTAACTTGAGTGATGAAGGGGGATTTTTGTTTCATTACTAAGCACAACCATTAAACTGTCTCTTTAGCAAAATGCATGCCAAAGTTTAGGATGGATATAACCTTTTTTTCCCTTCCAGTAATACACAGAAAACTGGGTTTTAGGATTTTTTTTTTTTTTTGATACTGGAGATTGAACTCAGGGGCACTCCACCACTGAGCCACATCCCCAGCCCTGTTTTGTGTTTTATGTAGAGACAGGGTCTCACTGAGTTGCTTAGCGCCTCGCTGTTGCTGAGGCTGGCTTTGAACTCACGATTGTCTTGTCTCAGCCTCTCTAAGTGCTGGGATTACAGGCTTGCGCCACTGCACCCAGCTGGTTTTAGGATTTTTTCTTTGTTTTGTTTGCATTTTATTGATAAGGAAAATTACACACATTAGGATACTTGTGTGTTGATCTTTAGCATAAAATTTTTTTTCTTTTTTTTTTTTTGTACTGGGGATTGAACCAGGGGTGCTTAACCACTGAGCCACATCCCCATGCCTTTTTATATTTTTTTATTTTGAGACAGGGCCTCACTAAGTTGCTGAGGCTGTCTTTGAACTTGGAATCCTCCTGCCTCAGCCTCCTGAGCTGCTGGGATTACAGGTGTGCATTACCACACCTGGCATAAAAAATAAACCTAAATCTTGTGGCTTTTGATTAAAATAAAACATATTGACTGTATCAGATTTAGAAAACCTCACTAGCCTTACATTTATTTTTATCCTGAGCCTGAAAAAGAGCCTGTTGTCAGCTGCACACTCTGTAGTAGCCTCGCACTGAGAGATTCTCAGGGCCGGGAACTGTGGACTTATGTTTGGGTCTGTTGCAGAGTCGATGAAGATAAACCTGCAATGGAGGCAGCACCGTTAAAAAAGTAGTTAGAGGGCTGGGGTTGTGGCTCAGTGGTAAAGTGCTTGCACATTGGGTTCGACCCTCAGCACCACCTAAATAAAAATAAAAAATGAAAAAGGTATCGTGTCCATCTACAACCAAAAAAATTAAAAAAACATAGGTAGAGAACACAGGTATGCGGTGTGGCGCTCCTGTTACTTTGAAACTGTCTTCTGAGAGTCACATTGAGGGTCAGGTGTATTGTGGAAGGTGGGCATTTGGCCTTGTAGCAGTCACCTCACACTTTGAACTACATCACGGAGAAGATTCAAGGAGACTCCAGAGGTCACATGTGACCAGCCTTGCCCTGAAATAGTAGGATTTGGTTGCTTGTCTGAGGGTGAGGCAGGGCCGGTGTAGATGATGTTCACTGGGATGAAGTATGTATGGGGACCTTGTTTCTTTTGTAGTTTACTCTTTCATTTTGGAAAAGCCACCGTGGCTCTCTGGAGGCTTTTTAAAAATCAAAAAAAGTTTTGTTGTCCCCGGGCTTTGTGCATGTTAAGCAAGCACTCTATCACCAAGCCACATCCCTGGCTCTAAAAAAAGTTATTTTTTTTTCTGCCTCTTATTTTACTGTTGATCGTGGAGAAATTATAAAAATTGGGAATAGTTCTATAAAGCAAAATGTAGGAAAACAGGGCTTTTTTTCTCCCCTCTCTACAAGAAGGTAGATCCTGCAAATTACAGAGCTTGACATTTGGGACAGATATTCTCTGGGAACTTCATGAGCATGAACGTTTATAAAAAGAAGCAGTGATTAAAAGCTGAGTCAAAACGGCTCCTTAAGGGCAAAGACCATGCCCTCACCACACCTCACTTTAAAAAGTTTAAGATTATTCAGAAAGTGTAGTAACATAGAAATACCTGTGTTTCCATTACCCAGGTTTTTTCATATTTATTTCTGGAATTTCTCTTCACTGTTAATGAGCAAAGCATAGCCCCAACATCCGTCATCTGGCATCCCCTTTGCTCTCCTTTCCTGATGGAGGTGACCACATCATACCTGTGTACACTCCCAGTCTGTTGTATGCAGTGCTTTATGGATGCAGATATCTATGAATTATGTATATGTGTGTGTCTATATGATTTTGTGTGTTTTAAACATTTTGCCCTAATAGTTTTATATTATAGATATGCCACGCCCCACCCCCTGCTGGACTGGAACTCAGGGCCTCACAACTTCTAGACAAGTGCTCTGCACCTGAGCCACATCCCAGCCACCGCCTTTTATTTCCCTCCCCTCACGTGTGGTGTTTCTGGGGAGAGATGCACCCTAGAGGTCCCTATCCTGCCATTTTCTCCAATGTCATTCTATAACCACTTTTTATACCATTTTGTTCTCTAGTTGCTAGAGGCACAATTTACACACAATTTGCCCAATTTTCTCTGAGGGTCTGATCCTGCTAGAATGGGTATTGACTGTGTAAGATTTTCATCCTTGTTCATTCAGAAGCTTGTCTTTTATGGTTTAGGTCATGGCATAGAAGAGTAGCCAAGGCTTTGTGTGTCTGTGTACCCAGTATCAGTATTTCTGTATTTTTCTCAGTCTATTCAACATCCACATTGTCTTCATCATTTTCAAGCTTGCATTTAGTAATAGGAATTTTATTACATTTTCATTACATTCAGACTGCTCCATGGTCAATCAGTTATTTGAGTATAGATAATTTTTTTAATACATGTCTTTTTTTTTTTAATATCTTTATTTTATTTTTATGTGGTGCTGAGGATCGAACCCAGTGCCTCCCGCGTGCTAGGCGAGCACGCTACCACTGCGCCATAACCCCAGCCCCTGAGTATAGATAATTTTTAATGGGTATTATTTTGTTTCCTCTACAGTTATAGTGATCATATTTTCCTCCCCCCAAATCTAGGGCACTTGAGAGGAACAGACGTGCTATTAACAATTAATGCTGCAGCAGCAGTTGTAAATTGGAATTGTCCTAAGCAGAGATGTATGTCGTCACCCTGTTGATGCAGTGAGCCACACAGTGGTAGGGAGTGATTGGCTGGGTGCAGAGGGGCAGGAGACCCGGATTTGCTGTGGAATTGGTTCAGTTATGCTGGGAAGTAGAGCGTGCCACGATCTAGAACCATGATTCCGAGTCCTTATGAACCTCTGTACCTGAGGGAGTGCATGATCCAGTCAACCAGTCACACGTGACATAGCTCCTGTTGCAATTCAGACAGCCTGGAGGGGACAGATGTTTCCCAAGGTGGTGACAAGCACTTTGCAGAGGCAATAATGAGAGGCAGTTATCTTTTAGTGTGCTGATAAGATGTAGCAGCTTACTAAACCCTCTTTCCAAGGGGAATGAGCCTCACCCCTACTAACCTGATTGGACCCAGGAGTCCAGGTGACTTGGATGCTGCTCTCTGAAAACTAGGATGGAGGATAAAGTAGAAATGGGAGCTCCTCTTGTCCTCTCATCACTTTCCTTAAGGGAACTTCTTTCCTGTGTGTAAATCATGCCTCTGGTGTTCCTTTGGTATAGTCTCTGGAAGATAACATGCTAAAATGGAGAGGAGTAATTGAACAATGACTTTATTGGTCTTAGAGTTTCAACTACTGCAATAATGGTTTGGGTCTGGTGGGAAATTTACTAATCCCAGTTATAGGATATTAGTGGTTTATTGGCCTGGTGCTCTTTGATTTGTGAGGAGCGTTTCTTCATGTTCCTTTTTCTCTTGAGCTCAGGTGATTTGCCCACTTAGCTAGTGTTGGTGGAGGCTCCGTTACACTGTATTTGTGGTGAACATGGTAAGGGACATCCTTGCTGTCACAGAGCTGTTGATAGGGGTCCTGGAGGGGTGGCTTACACAATGAGAGTCGAACAACTAGACAGACTTACTTCAGGTCAAAATGGATCCCGACAATGAGGCTGCTGTGATGAAGAGGGGGACGGGGCCCACAGATGCAGGTACAGTCAGCGCCTCTGAGGAGAGCTGAGGCCTCCCTGACAAGAAGGCAGAGAAGCAGAGCAAGGAGGGGTCCCAGCTGCTGAGGAGCAGGCATCGAAGTCCTGAGGGAAGAACCAGCGTAGCAGGTTGAAAAGGGCACAAAGGAGGGCGTGGACAAGCACAGGGAGTTTACTAGGAGGGAAGCTGGGACAGTAGCCGAGAGTCAGAGCACTTCGGCCTTGGAGCACTGGATCCCACAGTGGGAAGTCTTGGAGATTGTGTACCAGGAACAGCTCTGATCTGAGTTACCTCTTCCCAGGGGTCTCTGCTGCCTGGGAAGCAAAGTGGAAATAGGGAAGTTCCTTGGGAGAGTCTTTCTCCTTTGGGTTGGCCATGTTGATGTGGGCGAGGCCCAAGTGGATGGATCCCATCAGAGTCTTGGAGGTAGACCTGACTGGATGTGCTGTTGGATCGGAGAGGAGGTAGGGGGACCAGAGGGATCAAGGATGGTTCTTAGGTTTTGTCTGAGATGATGGATGGTGGCGCCGTTTTTTAAGACTGGGAAGACTTGGAGAAGAACAGGTTTTAGAGGTGGCCATCTAGAGTTCCGCCATGAATTGAGATGTGAGTTTTGGTGTAATTGGCATGTAGATGGACTCCAGCGCCTGGGCATGGGTGAGATAACTCCAAGGACTGAGAGCCCTTTACCACTGGCAGATCAGGTGGAGGGGAGGCAGTGAGGGAGGTAGGAAGAACGTTAGGAAACCCATGCCGAAGACGTGACAGAGGCACGCGTTCTTTTTGGTGTTTCCATGTTTCTAAATTATATTCACACAGTGCTGCTGTTGTGGTGTTTTCTGTTTTATCCAGCATGAGTGAGCTTCCTGTCAAAGATGAGAGCTGCCTTTGTTCCCTTTGCTTCTCGTTTACCCACTTGTTTCACTGTGATTTTAGCTGAAGTGTTATTCCATGTTGATGTTACTGTGAATGCGTACAGGCATCTTTCTCTTGAGCCCCGTGGGGTACTCTCACCTTTCCCTTACAGTGTTTTGCATTCTTGGTGTTAATGGCTGTCTCTTCTTCCTTTGTGTGGTTATGGGTCTGTTTTTTCCAGTGGATTCTTCAGATGTGTCACCCATCAGTTCTTTCCAAATGCTCTAATATACCAGATAACATCAGGTTTGTCGTCTTCCTGTGTTTCCTCCTGAAGCTCTGTCCTTTGGCCCGGACTGGAGGTGTTCTTGGCCTCTGGGACTGCCCTTGACATCTTCTTGGGGTTCTCTTGCTCTCCTCTGGGTATCTCTTGCTTTCTAGATCCTGTGTTTCTCTCTTTCTTGACTTATTCCTTTCTTCATTGGAGCGTATTCTCCAGTAGCTTCCTGAAGAGGTTTGTGTCCAAATATATATATATGTTTGAAGACATGCATACCTTCTTGTTTTCTAGTGGCCATTGAGATGAGTCCTGTGTTTGTATATGACTTCCTCTCTTGATAAACTTGTTTTTGCAGTGCTGACGATTGAATCCAGGGTTTTCTGCATTCTAGGCAAGTGCTCTACCACTGAGCTATATTCCCCAGCCTTAGAAACTTTAAAAAATTATTTTATGTACTTCTCTGGTCTTTTTTGTACTGACTAGAAACTCCAGTACTATGTTGAATAGAAATGACAAGAGTGGGCCGCCCCGGGGCTGCAGCTCCTGGCGTGCCCCGCACTCGCATCCTCCTGCTTGCTTGCCCGCCCGTCTGCCCTTCCTTCTCGTCCTACCAGGTCCACATTGCCGGAGCAGCTGCCGCAGTCACAGCCGCGGGCATTATGGCATCTGGAGTTACAGTGAATGATGAAGTCATCAAAGTTTTTAATGATATGAAAGTAAGGAAATCTTCTACACAAGAGGAGATCAAAAAAAGAAAGAAAGCAGTTCTCTTCTGTTTAAGCGATGACAAAAGACAAATAATTGTAGAGGAAGCAAAGCAGATCTTGGTGGGTGACATTGGTGATACTGTAGAGGACCCCTACACATCTTTTGTGAAGTTGCTACCTCTGAATGATTGCCAATATGCTTTGTACGATGCTACGTACGAAACAAAAGAGTCTAAGAAAGAAGACCTAGTATTTATATTCTGGGCTCCTGAAAGTGCACCCTTAAAAAGCAAGATGATTTATGCTAGCTCTAAAGATGCCATTAAAAAGAAATTTACAGGTATTAAACACGAGTGGCAAGTAAATGGCTTGGATGATATTAAGGACCGGTCAACACTTGGAGAGAAATTGGGAGGCAATGTAGTAGTTTCACTTGAAGGAAAACCGTTATAAAATGACCATCAAGTGCCATCTAGATCTTAAGGGGGTTTCATTTCTCCAGCTCAGTCCATTGGAATAGCATTAGGTGTTTTTTTGTTTTTGTTTTTTTCCCCCCTTTCCATTGGGCCCTTCCAACACAGTGAATGAAGGAGATATCATTAATTAAGGCAGCCTGTCAGTGATTGCCATTAGACTTTTAATACTGTTACTTTTGTGTAGAACCCAAGGAACGCCTTCCTGTCTTATTTTAGCCAAAACAACTGGTTATATGCCTCCCTTGCAGCAAGCACTACATGAATGTGATTGTCA